>BLKR01003663.1:0-135757 GCA_011170035.1 Teleogryllus occipitalis | reverse complement strand
GTACCCTCTCCCTCAGAAAAAATGTCGTTCAAAATTCTATCTTCCACACCGCGCCGACAAACTTGGACACCCCTCGGCCTGGGGGAGGGCAGGGGGAGGGTCGCTTTGACCAATCGCTAGCAGGTAGAACCACAGTTGTCTGTGATTGGTGCAACATCCCAAGGGGCAGAAAGAACCCTGTCTCAGGGGGAGGGGGCTAGTTCGTTTACGACGAAAAAAATATTTCTAAGCGGGGTTTTCCGTCCAGAATGATTGTCTATAGACCAGTAAATATTTATCATTTTAGCAAAATTTATTATAACTTTTAGTAATCGATTTGTAACTTCTGACAAACTGCTATTTTGAGATATTCATTTCAGGCACAATTTGCGGAGCCTTCCCGGCCGTTCTAACGCATATTTCGAATTTGTTTATAAAATTATAAATTGTTGCAAAATTGTTAATTTGCTGTTTTTGGTTCTGGGACATCGGGAGACTCTCCCCCCTTTAGATTTGTAAAATTTGGAAATTGTTTATAAATTTTCAATTGTTGCAAATTTTTTTATTGTCTAATCTGAATGGCGTTTAAATGTGATGCAAAATTCCGGAATCCGTTCGGTGCTATTATATCTCGTTCTCGAGATATATGTAATTGTTTATAAGAAATTAACATCTTAGTAGACCCCATTTGTTTGCGCTTAATTCATTCGCGCTAGCAGAATAGCGTGGCATGGGCATACTGAAAAAACAGTTCTCCAATGCCGCGCTTTTGCCTGCCACATACGCTTAAAATGCACTTGCTTGTAAACAAATTCTGTGGCCAATTTAATTATGCTAAATTCGTATTTTTACGGCGAGTATGAGCATAACTTTTATTTGGTTTTTATATTCTCTTTTAAGTCCTACAATTTTCAAGTCGATATATTTATCAAATAGGAAAGAAATTGATTATAAAAAAAATATTCTTCAAAGTGCATTACGCCCAAACAATTGTTTCTGTTTTTCTATCAAAGGGGTGTTGAGCAACCGAATAACTGTATTATTAATTTTTTTAAGTCCCCTGTTAACACCGAGAGTCAGAAACTATTTGTTCCTCTTGTTTAACCATTACCATTAAAAATAGGGAAACATATTGCTTAGCTGTTTGCTATAAACTGCACTGGATTGGATGAAGGTAGTGTTAAGGTTTTCAAATACATAAATATTCAATTTTGGGTTTTGAAAGATCACATGAGTAGAATCACACATCACAATATTTACACAAGTATAGAAATTTCTAAATAAACGTATATAAACTTTAAGTTAATATTTTCAATTCAATTTATCATTCCTTTCTAAAACTGTTAATTTGATGATTTCATTGTATAATATTCAAATCAGAGCTTTATGTGCTAAATCTACGCATTGTTAATACATATTTTTAAACAACATTAATATATTTAATATACATTTAAAAGGTTTTTAGATTGGCGAACGTTTCAATGAAATTTCATGAATTCCTAAATGCTCGAAAATAAATACTTGTAAAATTAAATGATTGTAGCGTGTAAAAATATAACAAACTCACGTACTTGGTAAAACGAGTTGATATTACTAAAAGAAAGCAAAACAGATGTTATAACAATTCAAAGAGATTTAGCGTTTGTTTACAGTTTAGTAAATATCAATGCACTAGCATTTCCCAGTGAAAATACATAGAACGAACTTGGTGGTCAAGTGATATGACCTTCCCAACACAGACTACATTTCAGTATCGTCAGAGTTCGAAGGTGGTTTGTTGGCCGCCATTCTACGAATCTATCAAAACCTGGAATTTTGCACGACATCTGTACAGCGAGAACGTAGCGGTTTATTAAACGGAAACGGGCCACTCGAGGTATCTAATGTGCACTCTTTGAAAACGTTTAACCATTATAAACTATCCCTAAGAAAAATATCAAATAAACAATGTTAAAGGTCACCAGCTTAACATTGCCTTTACTATTTGAATGTTTTCAACATCCCCAAAACCAACAGAAAACCCATGTTTTTACAGGTTATTATAAAACCAATTCAATAAATATAAGCATTTATTCACGTTATTATTTTTAAAACACTCAAATATCTACGATGTTATTTGATTCATGTCTTCATCGAAGATCTGAGATTAAAAACTGATAAGCAGAGAAAATTAAAGTAATTTTGAGTGATTGATGAAGTTGAATGATCAAATGAAAAACAATGTTTCTTGCTTCATATAATGCTATCGTGTTTAACAGACATGTAATTACATGTGATACCTATATTTAAACATCCAAACTAATGAAAATTTTCAAAATTAAAATCATCAATAAAACGTTGATTCATCAGCAAGGATTATATTATTAAATACTTTTTTGAGATTCATGTGCTCCTGTGTGAATAACGTAGTAAACGTGATTCGTATGATCCAGTTTCTCAGAATAATACAAAACCAGCTAGACACATACACTAAACATAATAGATGTCAAATAGTTATTTACGATATGAGTATCATAAGATATCTTATTACAATACGAAATTGGAGAAATATCAAACAAGACTCTTTAGACGAAATTGTTAGCCAATTGAATATTGTAATATAATGTTACCATTTGAATATCATAGAAAGTAAGACGCAATTTGTCAAAATTCATGTGAACTATAATTTTTCTTTAAATTTTACTCCTTATCCTGCGAAAGATGTGTGACAGTACTTATGTTAACAATTATACTGCCATGGGTTTAATTAATTAGTTTTCAGTACGCAAATTATTGTTTTTGGTTTTAAAGAAGCATGGATATACAGAGTATCGGGGAAGGAAACGTCGAAAGTTTGAAAAACGCTGTTTAAACAATTTTAATCATACTTTGTCTAATAAACTACATAGATATTTTGAATGGCTGAGCTGCAATAAACACGCAAATTTTGGTTTGAAAATATGATTTCTACGCAAAACTTTGCATTCTAGAATCATGTAAACACCCCAGAAACATGTAACATGTTTATTATTAACAATATAGTTTTTTGTACTTTTGAGATAATACTGTTGGAAAAAAATTTTAAAAAACAGTAGCCCTCCAAAGAATAAGGAAGCGGTTAGACCCAATAGCAGCAATCATTATTAGTGAAGAGTGGATCATTACTAGGAAAGAGTGGAGTGTTTAATTTACATTAATTTAATATCTCTTTTGAAAAAGAGATTTCATGAAACAAAAATCTCTAGCGTTAATATTTCTTTTCGACAATGTTAATAGGTATTTGTTCGCAATTTTCGAAAATTCAGATCGTTCGCCCAAAATTGAACGTACGCCACTTTTAAACATCTTGTGCTTCGAGGAATAGATTTACAGAAAAATTGGAGCTCTTTTTGAGGAAATTATGTAAATATGATGGGGTTTGGTGTAAAGTACCTTCAAAATTAAAAGATTAGTTTCAAATTCGAAGATTCGTAATATTAGCCAGATCGTTCAAGGAATATCCATTTTGGTGAAAATCGTGTTTACTTTAGGCTCTAGAATTACTCACACGAAGACGGATTCACAAAGAGGTTTTTTGGAAAATCACTTTTTCGGGTTCAAAAAACAAGCGTTTTGACAGCCTTGTGTATAGAAAATAAAAGAACAATACCAACAATCCACTTTTTTCGAACTAGCTACTTACAAAACGTGTTTTCTGTGAAAATTTCGACACTTCCTCCTACAGCATTACGTAACTCTCTTTACACGTGAAGGTAAAAATATTCCAGCGTTACTGGGATTTGAACTCGGATCCCTGTAGTCCGTAGGTCTGGCTCGACCGCACTGTGCTATCACAGATATTTCTCAACACGCTGTCCAAGCACACTTATTACGAAAAGAATAGTTACGTGATATTCATTGCACTTAGATTTTTTATTAGAGGAATGTTCTACATGTTTAAAAGGTATCAAATTCGCAATAAGAATTTAAACGATTACAACCCACGCAACTACATAGCTCATTTTACTTAGAAATATTTTCAACCAGAAGCCGTGGTTTTTAGAACCCTCTGTGGAAGTCGTTGCCGGTCTTATCTTTCGGCGACTGTGGCCAAGGTTGAATTACGTCACAGATGAAAGTTGCGATAACGCTAGAGCTCAACACGGGCGCTTGCAGACGTTCTGAAGCCAGAATCGCAATAGGGGCATATTTATACGTGATTCTTAAAGACATTAACACACTAAAATAAGTAGTGGCGCCTCAAAACACATGCTTTATGTGATATTTATAATGGATACGAATAATTATAACTATACAATTAACCGCAAAATTGTTTCTACCCGCAAAAATTATTCGCCGTGGATGAGATTCGATCTTACGTGCCTAAGTTTCTCCAACAGTGCGCTTACCTGCTATACCACAGAAACTCTTATAACTTTTGTCTCTCACAAAGATGATTTTAAACTGTCATGTATCACAGATTTGACTAAAAAAGAACGTGCGGCGTTTAGATGCTTGTGTTAACTACAGACGGACAGACAGACGCTAATATCATATTGTTAATAAATCTCTTTTTAATATTTACTGATTATTTCATCTTTGGAATTGATTGAAAATTTTTGTTGAATAGAAACAATGAAAAACAATTTTTTCTTCCTTTCTGGTAATTATGTGGTAAGAAGAAAAAGTATTGTAATCATGCGCCGGGAGACGGGGATTTTTCGACAAAAACCTCTAAATTCCGATCACTGGCCATGACAAAAGTAGACAAATTTTATTCTTGTATATAGTGCATTACGTCAATACGTTTGTAGACAGAATCCATGTTTTGGGGGTCCTTATTACTAAAAAATCTATTTACGACAAAACGTCTGTTTGTCCGTCTGTAGATAACACAAGCATCTAAACGCCCCACGTTCTTTTTTAGTCAAATCTGTGATACATGACAGTTTAAAATCATCTTTGTGAGAGACAAAAGTTTTCCTCGTGAATTTCAAATCAATATTTTATTTTTGGATGGTACTCTACAAGAAGCCTCTGAAACATTTTCAAAAATTTAAAAATGGCATGAACTTTTCTGGTTAAATTTTATTGCCGGATAGCGTAATGGACGCTATAAGACGATGGTGGAGATGATTTTCGTTCATATACTGAATTTTTCAAAAAATGCAAGAAAACAATTTTTTTTCGCCGTTTTCCTACAACTTATGTATTGAAGATAGTTTGTTTCCTTAATGAAATGTGTTCATCAAAAACAGATCTTCAAATATTCCTTTCAAATAATCAGTCATTTAATAAAGATCACGTACAATTGTTTAAAAATATAAGTACTTTAGATAATTTAACAATTTTTGAAATAGCAAATTTGAATTTCCCCCGCTTCGTTTGACGAGCTGTCATTCTGAATTTCTTTTGAATTCTGATGATTGTCGGGACGGACAAGGCGCTATTAAGACGCTGTATTTTTCATTTAATGTCAAAAACAGTTAAAAATTGTGTGTAATGTACTGTAGGGAGAAATGTATTCTGTGAATGTTTTCTTAAATTTTGGTATCCCCTTGCCCTAACTCATATACAAGACAAATTCTGAGTACACAAAAAACGCGTTTATTCTTCAAATCGCACGAGCGTTTGCTCTTCGAGTTACATTGATTTAATTGAAATTATCTCAATGAGGTTTTCTCTCTTAATAATAGTATTTAAATATAACATGAAAGAAAAACAGAAAATACCGGAATTTTGAAGGAACATTTATTACAAAAATTTGATATTTTGTTGTTATAATATTCAACTAGGGATATTTGAGATGTGTTTCCGAGAAGTTCATTGTTGGCGACATGAATGGGAAAGATATAACATACGGCGGCTTTGGCCGGTATTACACTATAAAAGTTATATGACATATCTTTGCTAAAGAACTTTGTGGCAGTCTCTGAACTTTGATGAGAAAACTTTGACAAAGAAATTTGATGAGAGTATAACATTTTGTCCAAATTTTATGTAGGTTTGCTCGCCATTTACAATCAATTACGCACAAATAGTTGCGTTTTGTTACTTTATGTTTTATTATAACTAATCTATGTTTAATGCTAATGTAGCAAAAGGTAAATAAGAAAACGTTTGAGGGTGAGGCTTTAGAACAACGCCATGGTGAGGTTATGGGTCGCACATTGTAAAGCATTGATTAAAGACCATCGAAATGAAGAATTATTTGAGGATGGATGAGGAAACATTCAATTTTCTTTGTCGTTCTTCCTTCTTTCGAAATTTTGTCCTCTGATAGGGAAGTTTAAAAAAATTATCTTCCTGAACTGAACATTTTCCAAACACCATATTTTCCACTTCCCGGGAAAATGTGTCCTACAAACGTTAATTCGTTTGGTTTTACTTTTGTAGTTCGGATGAACAGTATTATATAAACATTCCAATTACTCGCACTCAGCAATTATGACTTTGGTTGAAGCAATACCCCTATATCGGACGCCATGTTACCAAATATGATAAAAGTTGGAAGCCGGAGACTACATTTTATCCAAGAAATTTTCTAAAATAAATCTTTTATAAAATATTGGCTATTACACTGTCATATTTCTTTTACAAAATATCTTTGACAAAGATCTTTTACAGTGTAATACCGGCCTTTATTTACTTAACGTGTCGAGATATATATATATATATATATATATATATATATATATATATATATATATATATATATATATATATATACGCAGATATGCATTAGGCAATACGTATTTATAATAGTATTCATTCATTTACTTTCCAAATTATTTTACCTTTTTCACTAACTAAAGCAGCAAATTAAAATACATTTTGAAATAGAGTTCGCAGCAAAAATGAAATGTTTTAGTGGGCTTACTGCTTTCCGGGGCATCAATAACTGTTTAATTTCTTAATTATTTATGAAGAGACTAATTATGATTTGTTTGGTTGTACTTGTAGGTCATCATTTAAAAGAAAGTAGAATATTTAAGAATTATTTTAGAATATCTTGAGATCGGGCAAAAATAATTTTATGTATTCGAAACACGAATTAGCGGTCCATAAACAAGACTTATAAGAACATTTAATCACAGCAATGCTAACTGAAAAACAAAACAATTTTAAGAGGAATTGATAAGCAAATATGTGTCCAATTTTGGCAGCGTCAATTGTTGCTGCCCACAGCATCCATTGTTTCGCTCATTGCCGACGCTTCTGAGGTTGATGCTCTCTTCAGCTGCCTGTCCCAGTTGGGACTCTACAGCCAGGTGTTAGTGGTGTGGGATTTTTCTTCTCCTAGTTTTGCCTCCACTCCCCTGTACTGAGACGGGGATTGGTAAACTAGGAAAAATAACATAGGGGTTAATACATTTTATGTTGGACAGGCTATTTTATTAGGCCTTTAGGAAGACGGAAATGGGGGTGGAAAAAAGGATTAAATGTTTTTATTGATTTTTACTTTCTCGCACTTACTGTCGTAAGAAGAAAAGGTATTGTAATCGTGCACCAGAATACGGCGAATTTTCGGCTTAAAAACCGTCCCATCCTGGTAACGAAAAAGTGAATAAATTTATTTGCTAAATTTAGGGGGAAATCCTTTAACGCGTTGTGTAGTCAGAATTCATGTTTTGTGGATCGTTGTTACCGAAAAATTGAATGACGGCAAAACGTTTGTCTATCAGTCTTTCGTCTGCGAACAACGCTAGGGGTTAAATTGTTCAACCGATTTTGTCCAAAATTGATAATACCCAATCGACCTTGTTGATATCACGGTCCCATTAATTCGAAACCGATATTTTAATTTTGGGAGGTACTTTACATAAAGCCCGAGAGATATTTTCAAAATTTTCTCAAAAGCGGCGTCATCGGTTTTGATTAATTTTTTTCCATAATCTCAAGAAAGTTTAAGAGAATGGTGTAGATCTCATGTTGGCGTCTGTCTCTCCGGCTGTAGTTAACACAAGCATCTAAACGCCGCACGTTCTTTTTTAGTCAAATCTGTGATACATGACAGTTTAAAATCATCTTTGTGAGAGACAAAAGTTATAAGAGTTTCTGTGGTATAGCAGGTAAGCGCACTGTTGGAGAAGCTTAGGCACGTAAGATCGAATCTCATCCACGGCGAATAATTTTTGCGGGTAGAAACAATTTTGCGGTTAATTGTATAGTTATAATTATTCGTATCCATTATAAATATCACATAAAGCATGTGTTTTGAGGCGCCACTACTTATTTTAGTGTGTTAATGTCTTTAAGAATCACGTATAAATATGCCCCTATTGCGATTCTGGCTTCAGAACGTCTGCAAGCGCCCGTGTTGAGCTCTAGCGTTATCGCAACTTTCATCTGTGACGTAATTCAACCTTGGCCACAGTCGCCGAAAGATAAGACCGGCAACGACTTCCACAGAGGGTTCTAAAAACCACGGCTTCTGGTTGAAAATATTTCTAAGTAAAATGAGCTATGTAGTTGCGTGGGTTGTAATCGTTTAAATTCTTATTGCGAATTTGATACCTTTTAAACATGTAGAACATTCCTCTAATAAAAAATCTAAGTGCAATGAATATCACGTAACTATTCTTTTCGTAATAAGTGTGCTTGGACAGCGTGTTGAGAAATATCTGTGATAGCACAGTGTGGTCGAGCCAGACCTACGGACTACAGGGATCCGAGTTCAAATCCCAGTAACGCTGGAATATTTTTACCTTCACGTGTAAAGAGAGTTACGTAATGCTGTAGGAGGAAGTGTCGAAACTTTCACAGAAAACACGTTTTGTAAGAAGCTAATTCGAAAAAAGTGGATTGTTGGTATTGTTCTTTTATTTTCTATACACAAGGCTGTCAAAACGCTTGTTTTTTGAACCCGAAAAAGTGATTTTCCAAAAAACCTCTTTGTGAATCCGTCTTCGTGTGAGTAATTCTAGAGCCTAAAGTAAACACGATTTTCACCAAAATGGATATTCCTTGAACGATCTGGCTAATATTACGAATCTTCGAATTTGAAACTAATCTTTTAATTTTGAAGGTACTTTACACCAAACCCCATCATATTTACATAATTTCCTCAAAAAGAGCTCCAATTTTTCTGTAAATCTATTCCTCGAAGCACAAGATGTTTAAAAGTGGCGTACGTTCAATTTTGGGCGAACGATCTGAATTTTCGAAAATTGCGAACAAATACCTATTAACATTGTCGAAAAGAAATATTAACGCTAGAGATTTTTGTTTCATGAAATCTCTTTTTAAAAAGAGATATTAAATTAATGTAAATTAAACACTCCACTCTTTCCTAGTAATGATCCACTCTTCACTAATAATGATTGCTGCTATTGGGTCTAACCGCTTCCTTATTCTTTGGAGGGCTACTGTTTTTTAAAATTTTTTTTCCAACAGTATTATCTCAAAAGTACAAAAAACTATATTGTTAATAATAAATATGTTACATGTTTCTGGGGTGTTTACATGATTCTAGAATGCAAAGTTATGCGTAGAAATCATATTTTCAAACCAAAATTTGCGTGTTTATTGCAGCTCAGCCATTCAAAATATCTATGTAGTTTATTAGACAAAGTATGATTAAAATTGTTTAAACAGCGTTTTTCAAACTTTCGACGTTTCCTTCCCCAATACTCTGTATATCCATGCTTCTTTAAAACCAAAAACAATAATTTGCGTACTGAAAACTAATTAATTAAACCCATGGCAGTATAATTGTTAACATAAGTACTGTCACACATCTTTCGCAGGATAAGGAGTAAAATTTAAAGAAAAATTATAGTTCACATGAATTTTGACAAATTGCGTCTTACTTTCTATGATATTCAAATGGTAACATTATATTACAATATTCAATTGGCTAACAATTTCGTCTAAAGAGTCTTGTTTGATATTTCTCCAATTTCGTATTGTAATAAGATATCTTATGATACTCATATCGTAAATAACTATTTGACATCTATTATGTTTAGTGTATGTGTCTAGCTGGTTTTGTATTATTCTGAGAAACTGGATCATACGAATCACGTTTACTACGTTATTCACACAGGAGCACATGAATCTCAAAAAAGTATTTAATAATATAATCCTTGCTGATGAATCAACGTTTTATTGATGATTTTAATTTTGAAAATTTTCATTAGTTTGGATGTTTAAATATAGGTATCACATGTAATTACATGTCTGTTAAACACGATAGCATTATATGAAGCAAGAAACATTGTTTTTCATTTGATCATTCAACTTCATCAATCACTCAAAATTACTTTAATTTTCTCTGCTTATCAGTTTTTTAATCTCAGATCTTCGATGAAGACATGAATCAAATAACATCGTAGATATTTGAGTGTTTTAAAAATAATAACGTGAATAAATGCTTATATTTATTGAATTGGTTTTATAATAACCTGTAAAAACATGGGTTTTCTGTTGGTTTTGGGGATGTTGAAAACATTCAAATAGTAAAGGCAATGTTAAGCTGGTGACCTTTAACATTGTTTATTTGATATTTTTCTTAGGGATAGTTTATAATGGTTAAACGTTTTCAAAGAGTGCACATTAGATACCTCGAGTGGCCCGTTTCCGTTTAATAAACCGCTACGTTCTCGCTGTACAGATGGTCGTGCAAAATTCAAGGTTTTGATAGATTCGTAGAATGGCGGCCAACAAACCACCTTCGAACTCTGACGATACTGAAATGTAGTCTGTGTTGGGAAGGTCATATCACTTGACCACCAAGTTCGTTCTATGTATTTTCACTGGGAAATGCTAGTGCATTGATATTTACTAAACTGTAAACAAACGCTAAATCTCTTTGAATTGTTATAACATCTGTTTTGCTTTCTTTTAGTAATATCAACTCGTTTTACCAAGTACGTGAGTTTGTTATATTTTTACACGCTACAATCATTTAATTTTACAAGTATTTATTTTCGAGCATTTAGGAATTCATGAAATTTCATTGAAACGTTCGCCAATCTAAAAACCTTTTAAATGTATATTAAATATATTAATGTTGTTTAAAAATATGTATTAACAATGCGTAGATTTAGCACATAAAGCTCTGATTTGAATATTATACAATGAAATCATCAAATTAACAGTTTTAGAAAGGAATGATAAATTGAAAAATATTAACTTAAAGTTTATATACGTTTATTTAGAAATTTCTATACTTGTGTAAATATTGTGATGTGTGATTCTACTCATGTGATCTTTCAAAACCCAAAATTGAATATTTATGTATTTGAAAACCTTAACACTACCTTCATCCAATCCAGTGCAGTTTATAGCAAACAGCTAAGCAATATGTTTCCCTATTTTTAATGGTAATGGTTAAACAAGAGGAACAAATAGTTTCTGACTCTCGGTGTTAACAGGGGACTTAAAAAAATTAATAATACAGTTATTCGGTTGCTCAACACCCCTTTGATAGAAAAACAGAAACAATTGTTTGGGCGTAATGCACTTTGAAGAATATTTTTTTTATAATCAATTTCTTTCCTATTTGATAAATATATCGACTTGAAAATTGTAGGACTTAAAAGAGAATATAAAAACCAAATAAAAGTTATGCTCATACTCGCCGTAAAAATACGAATTTAGCATAATTAAATTGGCCACAGAATTTGTTTACAAGCAAGTGCATTTTAAGCGTATGTGGCAGGCAAAAGCGCGGCATTGGAGAACTGTTTTTTCAGTATGCCCATGCCACGCTATTCTGCTAGCACGAATGAATTAAGCGCAAACAAATGGGGTCTACTAAGATGTTAATTTCTTATAAACAATTACATATATCTCGAGAACGAGATATAATAGCACCGAACGGATTCCGGAATTTTGCATCACATTTAAACGCCATTCAGATTAGACAATAAAAAAATTTGCAACAATTGAAAATTTATAAACAATTTCCAAATTTTGCAAATCTAAAGGGGGAGAGTCTCCCGATGTCCCAGAACCAAAAACAGCGAATTAACAATTTTGCAACAATTTATAATTTTATAAACAAATTCGAAATATGCGTTAGAACGGCCGGGAAGGCTCCGCAAATTGTGCCTGAAATGAATATCTCAAAATAGCAGTTTGTCAGAAGTTAGAAATCGATTACTAAAAGTTATAATAAATTTTGCTAAAATGATAAATATTTACTGGTCTATAGACAATCATTCTGGACGGAAAACCCCGCTTAGAAATATTTTTTTCGTCGTAAACGAACTAGCCCCCTCCCCCTGAGACAGGGTTCTTTCTGCCCCTTGGGATGTTGCACCAATCACAGACAACTGTGGTTCTACCTGCTAGCGATTGGTCAAAGCGACCCTCCCCCTGCCCTCCCCCAGGCCGAGGGGTGTCCAAGTTTGTCGGCGCGGTGTGGAAGATAGAATTTTGAACGACATTTTTTCTGAGGGAGAGGGTACAATGCAACAGGACGATGTGAAATGAAATGCAGGAACTTCCACGAACAGACAATTAATATTATGTTAAATATTGATAATTTTCGTTTTGTACAGGAGATTATTATTCTTAACGCTGATGTGATAATCGAAGTCACTAGAATATGTACAGACTCAGTATATACAATGCATATTCGAAGAGTTAGAAGTTAGAATTACGTTTTGATCATGGATGTTTGTTCTTTAATATTTCTTTTTTTACTTAAAATATGCTTAATTTACCATTAACCATATTTTTAGAAGCAATTTTTATTCAAAGGTTGAGTTTTTGATTTTGAGCCATTATCTCCAAATCTGCAGACTGGGACAAAGCCACTGGTAGAATTCGCCAGTAGTTGAATTCCATCTTTTAGAATGAAAAATTTGAAGACAGTGGTTATGCTATGGAAAGATGATAATAATTTAAATCAATTTTTTTGGCAAATCATATTTGATTACCACTCGCATTCTAACGCGAGTAGATCAATATGTCCATTCTTCATCTTCCGGCTTCATGCCGCTACAGTATTTTGAACTTGAGCTGACCCCACAATCAACAAATGGCTGTTTTGTGGCGCAAGAGCGAAGTCGCTTGCCTTTCACCAAACGAGGTCCGGGTTCGATTTCTGTCGATTCCCAGACAATCTCATGTGAAATTTGTTTCAACAATACGAGTTCAGCTGCTTCACAAGGGCTAGTCCAACCCCTGTGAAGTGTCGTAAACCCTATCCTAGTTCCTTCCAAATTCTGGCCGCTGGGTAGTGACGCAGGAGCGCGTAAGAGAGAGGCGCGTACGCGGAGATGCCAACTGGCGGTCCTCTTAACGACTTACGGACTAAAGACGTACTGACTGTGTAAAAAGTAATGGAGGATTACTCCTATTGATAATGACGATGCGTCATAACGGAGGCGCAACAAATAAAAAAACAAAAAAACAAGCTTGAATGTATGTGGTATAGAGAACATGCCTAGTTGTATATAATGACTAACCAACATTACATGCAAAAGAACCTTAATGAAATTATATTCTCTTGAAGTAAGCGTGACATTTATCATTGTTCATTTGTATGGACGAATGAGAGACGCAAAATATACCATTCACATATGAATCATAAACACATGAGTAAATCAAAAACAAGATTTATCCACTTTTTCCTAACCAGGGACCGACAATAAGAGTTTTTCTGCCGAAAAATAGCCATCTTCTTACACACGATTACAATACTTTCTCTTCTTATGAAGTAAGTATTTCCATACAATACCTATTTACACTGATATCATGGTATTGTGATGTATCACCTCAATAACGAAACTCGGACAAAGCATCGACGTTCACTTGATAACAAACATACCAGTCACTACATCCTTTTCGACCGCCAAAGCATACTTTCCATACTTTCCCCTCAAATAGGACCCTAAAAAATCCTTCACCTTGTTCGTGTTGAATACCCCGCACTTGAAACACGACTCCCAGTCACCCAAGAGACAACCGCATAATTCCACAGATTCTTTGAATTTTAATTCAGGTGCTGAGAAGTAACAGGAAGCATTCGGGGTCATTACAAGGGTAATACGTCAGCGCCCCTGGCGACCGTGGTTCGAAGCACGCGAAGTCCGCCGCCATGTTGGCTCTGTCGGAGAGCTGAGTGCCGGAGCACGTTCACCGCCTGTTTTGGGATCCGGCCGCATCTCAGACACGTTTATGGCAGCTGGAATGAAATTCCAGACGCTTGCCCTTCCGCCTCGGACAATGCAGTAAATCCGTCCCTTCGTGTGGTGTCAGCGTCCGGCGTCGCCCCTGAAGAGGAGGAAGTCGCCAGTTTCTCGCTCACGACTCCACTGGTGCACTTGCATTTTGTAACGAGATATCTCAATTGTTTTCTGTGGTCTCGGTAATTAATGTTCAACGCAAATGAAAATGAAAATGCATTTTAAATGTAATTTTTATCGCTAGAGGAAGCAATTAGGATGTATAAACAACATACATTCCTAAATTGAAGTACCGTATTTTCCGTACCTGATAACAAGCATCTTGCATAAAAACCTAATTGAATTTAATATTTTTCCTATTATTATTATTATTATTATTATTATTACTATTATTATTATTATTATTATTATTATTATTATTATTATTTTAATATAAATATAATTCTTAAAAAATTATCGATGTCATACTGCGAAGATTTGATATACGCTTTGAAAAAACTCGTAATTTGGCAGCCTTGGGAGGAATTCCGTAAATGTTTTTTTTTAATTCACAAAAAATGGGAAATGAAACGATATGTTCGATGCTTTCGTTTTTGATACATGTAAATCGATAGAGCTCTAGTTTATTTTAATATTGTTTATTAATTTTTCTCTAAAAATACTTCGTAAATCTTTCTAAATAACTACAGCAGCGCGTGGAAATACAATTTATTTTGAATCAATTGTTCTTCATTTATTTGGTAACTTTTTTTATACATTTATTTTTATGACCTGTTTCAAGCAACCCTGTTACAGATTTGACTTTAAAAAATCATTTTGCAAATCGATACGCTGAGTCGAGAGCTCGACAAGAGGTTTATTTCCATGTCATGTACACACGAACTAGAACAGAAAGTAGTTCCTCGCCGAGCGCTTTTTAATGCACGTAACAACGTTCCGGACTATAGTGCACGATTTCTGAGTGCTCGCCTAACGAGGAAACGTAACTGTTTTTATCGCGTTGCTTTCTCTGTTTACCGAATACGGTTACAAGGTTCTAAGTCCTTTCAAAAATGGAGGGAAAAAAGAAAGAAGTAAATGAGTAGCGATAAAGATGGTATAATGAAGCGAGCTACTTTAGTGAGTATGTGGAAGAGAGAAAATTGTATTAAGTGTAATAAAAAATACAAGGTAAATCCGCACAGATCTGTGCGGATTCCCATCTATGCGAATATGTCATATTAATGAATTTACACAATATTCCACCCATTTTCAATTCCTTATTATAATTTCAGTAGTATGTTACTACTGAAATTATTTCACTTTCGCACTTCTCACTACTTACTTCATTATAGTGTAATAGGTAACTAACTCTATTAGATACTTTCAGTCAGTATATGTAAAGTTGGATCTGATACGACCTGTACTCATTTTAACTTTATCACATGGTTTCATGAAAGAATATGTGTAGTTCCAAAAATAATTCTGTGAATATCAAAACACGAGACAACGGTGTGCCTACGCAATGTCTAAGAAGAGATGTTCATTTATCTCTGTGCTTTGTCTATTCATAATGAAACATTTCATATCCTCTTACTCTCCGTTTTTCAACCCACGTCTGACTTGAAAAATATCCTTGTTTCCTACGCGAGGAGAAAACAGATTTCCAGTCCTTCTCTCGGGAACATTTATTATTTTTCTTCAACATGTCGGTTGTGCCGAGCAAACGGTACATAATTCAACAACAAATTGAGCGCATGAAACAGGCAAGGATATATTTAAAATTCAAATCAGCTCGCGTCGCAATATAAATGCATAATTTTGCAATAAAATAATTACAATGATTGAGTCCTCGTGCAACGACACTCAATCAAGTCGTAAAGGCAACCGCCTTATTCGAAATCATCTGAGGCGGGCGCTCCAAATAGCAAATAGCAGGGGCAACCCATCGGTTTTTCTTGGCGATGTGAGTCACAGTGTCAGGAAAAGTGAAATAGATGAAAAACTGATGTGACGCATTTGTACTTTTAACGTTATGTTAATAAATTTAATTATTTCGTGTTTTGACATGAGGTACTCCACGTTTAGGAATATCTTCGGACTTTGGTAATAAAAAATACTTCAATCCGCTATGATCCCTGTAAGACTACTCGGGAAATGGCAGATGTGATGTACTGTGATCATTTAATAGATGAGTATGCGTAGCCTAAGCAATAACGTTAATAATATCTATAATTTTGTTTTTTCAGTGATCTCCAATAAGCAAACAAGGATCAGACAATGCAAGGTGCTCGCCTATCAGGGTAATTAAAAGACGTAACTTGAAAAAAGAACTGCCTTACTTATATAAGGCAAAGTTAAAATCTATAAGACAATGATAAGACCAATTTTGACGTATGGAGCTGAAAACTGAGCCGATACGAAGAAAATAAAACAACTATACCGATCAGTAGAAATGGTCACATAGTGAGAAAGACCAGGAGTGATAGGATAAGACATCAGGATATAAGAATCCAGTGTTAAGTAACTGATAATACTAAATTTCTGAAGAGAAGGAAAACTAGTGAGGCTAAAACAGCATGTACTTTCTCACCCGTATTTTCACGCATAATTACGGGTGTGTACGTAATTAGTGAAAAGTACTCAAATTTTTGGAAAAATTGTACCTGACCTTATTTCAAAATCTATCTTTACGGAACACATTTCACTAACGGAAAAATCTCTAACTTCATAATTGTAGCTGTAGAAAGACGGCAAAAAAATGTTAACACTTTGCAATTTTCAAAAAATCAGGGTTTTTAACGAACATAGAACCTGTACCATTCTCTTAAACGTTCTTTACATTATCTAACAAAACCCTCAAAAACGAACGGAGCCATTTTTTGAAAATGTTGATAATTGTACAGTACTGGAAACATAAATTGATCGCGGCCATCTGCGGCTAAGTTCAGCTTTTGCACGGCTTGGACAGCCCTTGTCATGACGAAACGTCGCAGGCGGAGCCTCACAAACCATCGTAGCCAATCTCAACGCAGGGGGGAGTGCCCTAACAAAATTACGTCGTACAAAATGGCGGGCGCCGCCAGTTCAGATGTGGAAGTATTTTTAATGAAAAATAAATGAAAGAAACACTTCAATGAACATGAAAGTAAATTCATTTAAATATATATGAACTCATAGCACTTAACCACTGTTAACACAATTCTTTTTGAAGAAATTACATTGATATCAGATAAAATAACACTAATTTTAGAACAATTACGTTCTTATAGATATTTAAATTCCAATATTCTTGTCCAATCGCAATTATGAACTTTATCAAATGACCAGTTTACTACAGAATTTTGCGATAAGAAAAACGATTATAATTGCATATTTTCAATTGTTCATATGTATATTACATTTGCAAAAATGCAAATAACTGTCTTTCTCGAATCGTTAGGACTTCTAGGGAACCATTTCAATAAAAGAAAGTAAAATTCGAAAACCAGCTGTATATTTATCATTAAAGTAACAATTAAACTAGATATTAAGCATTTAATTTGCATCTCATGTCAAAATTGTTATTTTGCTATCATCAAATCAGGGACAATTTGGGGACACTCCCCGGCAGGAATAGCGCATATTTCGGAATTGTTTATAAAATTGTTAATTGTTGCAAAGTTGTTAATTCGCAGTTTTTGGTTCTGGGACATCAGAAAACCCTTCCCACTTTAGAATTGCAAAAATTGGAAATTGTTTATAATTTTACAAATTTTGCAATTCTGTTTTATTCTCTCATCTCATTTCCCTTTACACAAGATGCAAAATTCCGTAATCCAACCGGAGCCATCGCCTTTCGTTTTCGAGATATGCAATTGTTTATAGGATCTTAGCGTCTGATGACAACCCTCACTTGTTTCCAACCCCCAATTCATTCGATCTTGGCTGTCAAGTATAAAATTCAAATAGTTTTGCAGTGTCTTGCTTTCTGCTGATTAAATTGTATTAACGATTTGTGACTTACGACAAATCGGTGGAAATTGTTGCTCATAAGCTGTTTTTTAACTTTCGATTCTTCATGTATCGTTGACACACGTTTTATTATAAATAAATTCTCTGGCAAATTTCAAAACGCTGAGACGAACTGTTATCCTGCAAATTTGAAGATTTCTTTGTGGTTGAATGCATTCTATTCAGTGGTGCAAAGTGTATGCCAATATGTTTAACGTCTAGCGAGGAAATTCATTATCAACAAATTATTTTGCAAAATGCTTTTGGACAGAGCGGTGGCATGAGAGATCTTTTTCGTATTTATTCCATGAGGCAAGTTTTAGGCAGCAGATACATTCTGTGTATTAATTTTAATTTTGGTGAAATTGAATCACATGTGAATTTTCAAATACAACCATACATTTTTTACCTGTAATGAATATATCAATAGAGAAATTCATTGATGTCTCATTTCCTAATAATTTAAAGAGTAATAATGTGGATTTGACCCCGGGCTTGAGCAATCCTTAACTCTAAGGCAAGCAACGCTTATCATTGGCTCTTCTAGTAATTCAAGTGGCCTAGCCTCGGAAGATTACCCCGTTCTCCTCGAATTAAAAGGCATAAGAGGCGGAGTCTTTAGAAAGTGGCACCAATCTAATAACACTTCCCTCCCCTGGAGAATGCTTCGTTACTCCCTTTTGTAGGAACACGTTCTTGTCGTGTATTAAATTGTGAAAAATAATTTAAATTCAATATAATAAACGAATAAGAGTTTTGTTTGCATTGTAATGCTACACACATTTAAATATAGAAATAAAACATGCAACTAAACAGTATACACATATTTTAGGAAGACGAAACTTCTTTCTTATTATAACACTCTTTTGTATACTTTTCACAGACAATATTGAGAAGTACACCATCAATCTGATGATTTGTTCTGTAATAATCGATCTTATACCTAATTGACATGTAATGATAGAAATTTCTAATATCTGGTATGGGAAATTAAGCATGAGCTCAGTTAATTTTAATGAGAGAGCAATTTTCTGATGAAAATATTTTTTTAATGCATATATTCCAAATCCATATACTTCCTTACATTAATTAACGTTGTTTCCATTTCCATTGAAGGCAAGAACACAACATCCCTCACGCGCCTATGTTTTGAAATGACTCTCAGAGAGGTCACTTGCTCTAGTCGCCGTGTTATTGAATTGAAGTCTTGAAATGTTCTGTTCATACAGTAGTTCCCGAAACACGTAAATTCCAACAGACGATCTCAAACTTATAGTAGTCGCAACCTACTTTCAAACATTAGTAGATACCGTGGACTGTGAGACCCCACGCCAAGTTCGAAACATACTTCATTCTCGTTCATGAGCATGTGTTAATCTGTCCAACTTTTTTTGTGTCGGAGGGGCTGTGATTCTTGGAGAGATAATAGTGTAGTGGACATGGAAACCACTCTCTGCACCTAAGCGAGTTCGTTTCCTAGTGTGGACAAAACTTTTGGGGATTGGAAACCTTTCTGCGAACTTCATGAATTATTATAATACTGCGATACCAAATAGCGCAAATCATGGGGGAAGTAATGTGCGGTAGAGATATAATTCGAAATATTTTTAGTTTTCGAAAAAATTAATTATCTTTGATTTTTTAAATGGGACCATATATTTTTTTCACTAGCGATAGATAATCATAAATAGACGAATGCATTGATGTAACATACGTTAATATTTTGATAGTATATTGAGTATAAAATGATACTTTCAGACATATGATTTTGAACTAAATGTACGAGATTTCCTGTTAGCAACCGTTGCCATTGTCGCATTAGGGGAAGATTGCCTTCGCGGCGCCGGCACTTTTGCGAGAACAGGGGAAAGGTCGCGAAGGCCACTTTCCCCAAAAGCGACAGTGTCGACGGCTGCAAGAAGAAAAATTGCACGTATAATTTCGAATCTCAAGTCTCATAATATAAATATATAAAAACGGGTTTATAAGTTTCTATTATTATCGGTTTTTTACATCACTACCAATGCGTGAACTATTTTTTTTTATTTCATCGCAAAATATCAAAAAATACTAATACAGCCTTACCAATCCGTTTGAATTCATGTAATTCTGCAATTACAAAGTTAATTGTGAATGAACTTAAATTAGTTAAGTAATTTAAATTAATTAAATTAAGTTTAAAAAATTAAAGACTATTGAAATATTTTATTGAAGTTTCACTAGAAAATGTTTCAGTCTATCAGAACGGAGATGGGGAGGTACGCTTTCTCTAGTTGTAAATTGGGAGTCAGAAAATAAACGGACGCATAATATTGCCTGGAAAGTGGGAAAATGAATATTACGCAACACTGTCGCTTAATGTCATCATGTGACGACTTTCCGGCTATCGAAACATCAAAATATTTTAGAAGATAACATTATTATTCAGCTTCATTTGTTAGCATAAACTACTCGATAAATGGATTAAGACGTACTTTTTTCGTTGGGACTTATCAGGGCTCTAACTTATCGCACGGTAAAGAAGTTATTTCGCTCAATGAAAGTAAGTTAAAATTAATAGTTTTTTTACGAACGTTATTCTGGGGTGTCCATCACCAAACAATTGTAATTTCAAAAAACTAGACTATTATCATGCATACCGCCATTAGTTTTTATTAATCAAAATTTCGAAAAAACGTACTGCTAGCACTTCGGTTAGAACATTATAATATGTAATTTCAGTACATTGTCCATAATCGTTACACTACGCAAAATTGTGTGGAGTGGATAGTTAACGTCAGAAAATAACTCCAGTTACTTGTATTGATATACAGGACAGTTTGGTTAACTGGGCCAGATATGCTTTTTATTTATTTTTTTTTGCATTTGTTCATCTTAAGTTAGCCAAACTTATTATATAATAATATGAAGTTAATATAAGAAACAGTAATACAAATTATTAATTTTCAAGTTTTAGCAAATTTCGTGGGATGCAGAAACGTAGACGAAAAAATGATTCACTTAACTGCAGTATGGGATTAACTGATGCTCTTATTGTGGTGAAGTGAATTATTAAGAGCATGCTGAACACAGTTATACGAGTATATTATAAATAGGAGACAGATTTTAATAAAATATCATTTTTACTTTCTTGCATACCTACGTATATACGGAGTAATATACGTAATGTAGAGAAAGTTATGTAATGCTGCGCGAAAAAAACTGTGTATTTTCGGCAGAAAAAAATTCATTGCCGGATCCTGATAACGAAAAAGTGGATAAATGCAGTTGCTTAATTAAAAGAAAAAGGTCCTCTAATATGTGATGTAGCCAGAATTCCTATTTTGCTGGTCCTTGATACTGAAAACTCAATTGCAAGCGAAACGCCCGCCGTCTGTCCGTCTGTGAACACTACTAGCGCTTAAACTATGCGTAGGATTCTTTTCAAATTAAAGAAACATCTATCTATCTGTAGTCGAAGCTTTGAAATTTTGAAAACCATTCTTTAAAACTTGGGAGTTTTTAGATCAAGCCCCACGGACATTCTCGAAATTTTCTCAAAAATTTTGTTCAAAATTTTTTCTTTAAATTTATTGTAATAACAGAGCAAAATACACTTATAAAAGTGGCATAGGTTCTATTTTCACGGTTAACAGGATTTTCAAAAATTGCAAAAGTTTAAATTTTTCTAGCGTCTTCTCACAACTGAAAAAATTGCAAATTTTGTTGCGAAAATGGACCAATTGAATAACAAAAAATTAAACTAATGTTAAAAGGATAATAATATAGAAGATGTAGCATTACAATACTATGAAAATCGAAAACAGTACACTGATTTTTGGAAGGTTTAGATACCTGTAAATGCCTTTTATCCAAAACCACAAATTTTTGGAATTGATCACTTTTATCAATAATCCTGCGATATTTAAGAAGCTATTTAAACAGTAAAAATAAAAAAAATGCCTTTACATGTTTATGGGCTTTAAGAGTGTAATACAAATTTATTGGGGAACCTATTGTATTTTATTTCAATTATCTATGTCCCCGTCTGAAGTTGGGACTCATGGAAGTTGCTTAGGCCAAAGGACGGCCTTGCGAACAACTAGAAAACTCTAGCAGAAACTTCTACGAATCTAATACGAACGATATGTTAGAAAGAATAAAGATATCAAGTTTAGAAACTAAGAATACTCATCTTATTCCCTTATATTACAAAAGTTCAAAATGTTAGCAACTCTCTGATATTTGGAAACAAAATAAAATGGCCGTTTTTGTAAGCTTAAAAAGTCTTCGTACACACCTGTTGAACAAAACATATTACGTTATTTAATACTGGGTATGAATTCCATTTGCTTTGATTATTGTCTCTAGTCTTTGCAACATTCACTGACCACATATGACCTACGGGGTCATATGTGATCAGTGAATGTTAGGTAATTTAAGACGTGAATGAATTTGCTTTCTTAGTGTTTTAAGGTAGCTATGATCTAGTGGCGCCTCTAGGGTGACCAGATTAGTAACCAGGGAGGGCACCAAATATAATAATATTTACCGCTTAAATGTTCGACCTATTTTCACTACTGAACATTTGATTGATGCACAAGTCTGGTCTAAGGGATCCCAATTCTTTTGTTAATATTCTGTCTTTATAATTCAAGTTTCTGTTGGGTAAATATATTACTTTATTCATGTTAAAAATGGATGACGATATTCATATTGTTTTGTGAAATTTTTAATTTAAAACACGTTTACGAATTCTCGTTCAGATCAAAATACAACCAATTTCGCACAGAAGCATTAAGGAACAGATTTTTTAAACACCGTGCTAACACGTTCCTAACGTGTTTACAAATGTCAAAATTCAGGCAGACACATGGCGCGGTCGCACATGATTTGTGACCGACGAGTGCAATAAGCTCACATAATTCCCTCTCACTTTCTTCCCTACAATGACAAAACCATCCTTGTGTTAAAGGGCCAAGCGGCGGCCACAGGCCTCCTGTGTCCAATGCCCTGTTGCCAAATCCTGAGCTGTTGCCACTTGCTCGGTTATCGCTTCCCAGCTAGGATAACAAAAATTACACTGCTGGCTTGAATAGCCGTTACAGCTTTCTTTCGGAAAATAAGGGTTTCAGTGCAGCTGGTAATTAGTCGATTCTCAAAAATATTTAATTGAAAAAAGCACTTACCATTGACGCAGTTATTCACTTTCTATTCATCTGACTACCAATACAAACAATAAAAAACCGGTCTTATTTTCTTGTTTTATTGGTAACGGTTACGTAATATATTACAACTTTAATACTACTAACACTTCATTCTTCTAATAAACCTTAAGGAAACGACAGAGACACGGCTGAGAGAAAAAAATATATATAATTATTGAAAAGCAAAACGATATATAAAATTCCACGTCTACAACTGATTTCAAAGTCATTTGTCAGATACATACTCTAATGTAAAGAATAAAAAATGAGTAGTGCAGGCTAGGATTTGAACCCGCGATCTTCAGCACTAGAAGAAGCCACCCAACCAAATACGCTACGATATTGTCCTTGGGCAGGTCACTTATGTAGTGTTTTGAATATTACAATGTTCTTGATGCCAGAAAATTCTTTCGAAAAATCGCAAAAGCTACTGTTTATTTCAGACAAAATTCTAAATAAAACGTATTTTAAAATTTAGTATTTAAAACGATTGCACTTGGAAATAAATCTCCAGCATGTGTATTGGTGGTGTTCGAAAACATATATATTGTCACTATATAACTCAAACTTTTGCGAAAAACACTCATATTTTAAGAAACGTGCACATGAGATGATTTGAAAGACTAATAATGAAGAGTAGATTACTTTAAGAAAGAAATATGTATAATTATCTTTCGTCTAACGCAGTGTATTCTTCAGACAACGTTCACAGAAGTAACGAATAGTACACAGAAAACTGCCAGAATAGCAAACATTCGTTTCGGTACATTTTTCAGTTTTAGAGGAATATCATTTTGTCACTCAATAGATCTTCATTGTATTAATTGTAATAATTAATTAATTGTATTGTAATAATTTTTTCAAATATACAATTTGTCCGATTTGTTACACACGATTCAAGCAGGAAGCTTTAAGTTAAATTTACTATGCGCACGAATAATATGAAACAATTGAATATTTGTAATATTGAAAAATTAAAACTTTGTATGGAAAAAGACTTACAATGTTTTTAAGTACACGTTGCAAAGGTTGCGATAGCTCAGTGGCATCGTTACAGTTTTCCCTGTAACGTTACTGACCGCGAGGCCCTAGAGTTCGAGTTCCGACGTTGGCGGATGTTCGACTGTGGTTACATATGTAGGTCGAAAAACTTTGGAGCCGTTTTTAAGAAAAGTTTGAAAATGCTTCCCAGGGGCTTTAACTAAATTACCCCAAAATTTAAAGAATTATTTTCAAAATCGCAGGGCCTCGATTCGGGCCAGATCGTTAATGGAAAATTAGTTTTGACAAAAATTCTACGAATAGTTTACACACTAGTGTTCACAGAGAGACAGACAGACAAGCGGACACATGGACGGAGAGACGGACGTTTTGATATAATAGCAACACTCTCTTGGTAACTTAAGACCCCTAAAACGTGTAATTCCATTAAATTCTCGACATCGATTTACTGCAACATTACATACATACCTCTCTAAATATTACTTTTGTTACTCTGAATGTTTACGAGGAAGTAAAAATAAATATATAAATAAATACACTTTCACACAACACAGAGTAGGTTACACGCAAAAAAGAATAATTACAGAGCCCGAATTCCTGCCCGCGAGAATGAAGTTCTAATGTTATTACATAAACAGGGGGTCCCACCAACTATGGACCACCCCTACAACTTCTAAACGGTTCAGGATATCGAAATGAAGTGTTTGCTGAATAATGCGGAACCATGGGGCAAGTAACGAGCCGTAGAGAAATTATCTATAATATTTTTAATTTTCGAGAAATATATTCATCTTCGATTTTTTAAATGAAACTATATATTTTTATCACCAGCAATGGATAGACCATGAAAAGAGGATTAAAATGATGTATCATTTGCTAATATTTTGATAGTAACTTGAGTATAAAATTAGGCTTTCTGACATGTGATTTTGAATTAAACAGGTAATCGTTGCAACTCTCGCTTTTGGGGAAGGTGGCCATCACGACGTCTAGACTGTTGCGTCTTGACTTAGAGGGGTGGCAGTGGGGGATAAGAGGCATAACTACAGTAATTCTTAGTGATGGCACAGACATCACACTAAGAAATACCAATTTTGACAATCAGAATGGGAGACATTTTCCATTTATTTATTTGGATTTAACTTGTCTTCTACTAAATCTTCAAAACATTGATCGTTCCAAAGAACGATATAAAACGTTGGTAGCGTAAAGATGATGTTAATAATAATACATATCATTTTCAAACTGAATAAGAAGCCAACCACCGTCTCTTCGTTGGTAAATGTCATTGTTAATTAAAATGATCACTCGTCCACTTTGCAACCATACGACTGCTGTTCTTGAATGGAAAAGAAAACTGTACACTTCCGTCTTCTGCATTTTCAAGTTTGAGGCAGCACTTGGCGCTATGAAATGAGAAACTCTCTAATCAGAATGAACAGTAGCGAATGCAGTTTATGCATTTTTGTTAAAGTTTGGTAGTTACACTGATAGAACTGTCAAGAGTATTTCACGTTTTTTATTACTTTGTTCTTCTGGTAGTACGTGTTTAAATAGGAAGTTAAGTTACTGTGAATAATAAGAGAAAATGTCTACCTATCTATTATTTGATGAATTAATCAAGATATTACAATGAAAATCTTTAAGAATTCATTCGCTTCCCATATATTAAAGTGATAGCTTGTTTCTGCACTGAGTTCGAGTTTTGTAAATTTAGAAATGACCTTTATTATTATTATTATTATTATTATTATTATTATTATTATTATTATTATTATTATTATTATTATTATTATTATTATTATTATTATTATTATTATTATCGTTTTCGCTACAATATTTTTATTTCGTTTTTTTCGATTATCGTTGATTTGGAATTTCAGAAGAAGAAAAGTTCAACTCAGATGAACAACTGGGAAAAAATTCTCATTCAGATCGTTAAAATTGATGTTTGTTCATATGTTTTTCATGTCAAGATCATGAATTGCTGCAATTACACCTTCATCCTACACGGCCATCTCTCTCACACTCCTCTCTTCACAAAACAGTATCAACGTCGCGAAGGCCACCTTCCCAAAACGGCGACTGTTGCAAAGGCTACCCGTTTACTTGAAAATCTGATGCCAAAAAATCTAATTTTATACTCAAATTACTCTTAAAATACTAACATATGATAAATCATTTTATTCCAATATTCATGATGATAACATTGCTGATGAAAAAATATATAGTTCAATTTAAAAAATCAGAGATGATTAAATTTCTCAAAAACTAAAACTATTATAGAGAATTCCTCTACCAGCATGTTACCTGCCCCAAGATTTTGCATTGTTCAGCGAAAACTGCAACTCGATACCCTGAATCGTTTAGAAGTTATGGGGGTGGTCCATATTTGGTGGGACACCCGGTATCATATGTAACCCTATGTAACTTGATCGATGATAAATGAAAGCGATTGCTGTATACTAAGCGAATGAATAGGGATGACTAAATACGTCTCGTAGTGGAAACCTCGAAATGTTTACTTTTCATAGCGTCAACTTCGGGTAGCTATATTTTCTTAATTAAACCCCAAAATATCCAAGCAATTATTTCAAATTAAATAAAACTACAATTTTATTGACAATAATACTAACCTGATATGACTTTCTACAAACAATTATAAAGAGATATGAACTTCTTCTTCCTAAATTTTCATCCTAAATCGTTACTTAGAATTTTAACGATTATGTTAATGTTTGCTACTCAGAGACACGGAGCACGCTTGAAAGAACACAATTAGTAAACGAAATTGAGGATATTATGATTATTATATCGTAGTAGCTTCATTGTTGAAATGACGACTGATTCTTTCATATGAGATTTTCTGTGTTTCATGAAGATGACCTCGGCGTATACGTATTTCGAAGACGTGTAAACTTCCATGATTTTGACGCGATAAGCGATGACCTCAAACAATCCACTTCGATTCAGAGGGTAGTGTCAAAAATCATTGGCGTGTTAGTGTCGAATGGAAAAGAATGCGTCTAGGAATTGTTCTGAACTTGGAATAATTGAATTTTAAAAACATGTTTATTTGCAAACTTTGCACCTTCATTGAAATTTACTTAACTGCATACGTAAGTTCACATTTCTTCAATTACAAATGTCCATAAATAAACATATGTCAATACAATATTATAATAGTATTATTACTTTTTCGCATATTCCATGCTGATGCTATATGCTTCTAAAGGCAGCAGACTTACTGGTTAGAATGAAATTGTGAATGTTACAACAATGTATTTCGTATTTGGAACGTGTGAATACTGAGGAGCGGGAAGCTTTAATGTCTATATTTATACGTCAAGACAATTAATGCAAAATTATTGTTTTCTTGTATATTTAATTTGAAAAATTTTCCACAATTTTATATGTAAAGAATTTGCTTCCTAAGAAGGTGTATAAAGGCTTTCTCGAGGGAAAGCGAGTGTTAAGATTTACGCTTACAAGCTCAGCCTATTTCGCCTTGAAACGTGTGGAGGAAGGACGCAATTTTCACCGGGAGGTATTTCTGGAAGCCAATTGATGACTCTTCTTTGCTCCCTAAGTTGAAGATTGTTCGGTCGCCGACTCGAGTAGTATTTTAAAATTTATGCTGTAATTGTTAAACAAATGGAACTTGAAGTATTTAGAATAAAATGAAAAATTAAGGAGCTGAAAACCAGGAATATCTAACCAGCAACAATTTTCGTGGCAATTAATGCAAGCGTTGTGGACGCTTGTCCCCTCCACCCCGTTAGGAACTTCAAATGTATTTGCCGGAGAAACTAAGAGAGCCGTTGCAAAACGGCTTATAGAAAAGCTTAACGTGGGAACTGCCAAAAAAATAGTTGCCATGACATGCTGATTTCTTATAAACAATTACGTATCTCGAAAACGAAAGGAAGCGCTAATCGGATTGCGGAATTTTACATCTCGTTTAAAGGCAATTTTAAAAAAGCAATACGTTATTTTGTAAAATTTAAAAATTTATAAACAATTTCCAAATTTTGCAATTCTAAAGTGGGAAGGGTTTTCTGATGTCCCAGATTCAAAAACTGCGAATGAACAATTTTGCAACAATTAACAATTTTATAAACAATTTCGAAATATGCGCTATTCCTGCCGGGGAGTGTCCCCAAATTGTCCCTGATTTGATGATAGCAAAATAACAGTTTTGACATGAGATGCAAATTAATTGCTTAATATCTAGTTTAATTGTTACTTTAATGATAAATATACAGCTGGTCTTCGAATTTTACTTTCTTTTATTGAAATGGTTCCCTAGAAGTCCTAACGATTCGAGAAAGACAGTATTTTGCATTTTTGCAAATGTAATATACATATGAACAATTGAAAATATGCAATTATAATCGTTTTTCTTATCGCAAAATTCTGTAGTAAACTGATCATTTGATAAAGTTCATAAATTGTGTTTGGACAAGAATATTGGAATTTAAATGTGTATAAGAACGTAATTGTTTTAAAATTAGTGTTATTTTATCTGATATCAATGTAATTTCTTCAAAAAGAATTGTGTTAACAGTGGTTAAGTGCTATGAGTTCATATATATTTAAATGAATTTACTTTCATGTTCATTGAAGTGTTTCTTTCATGTATTTTTCATTTGAAAATACTTCCACATCTGAACTGGCGGCGCCCGCCATTTTGTACGACGTAATTTTGTTAGGGCACTCCCCCCTGCGTTGAGATTGGCTACGATGGTTTGTGAGGCTCCGCCTGCGACGTTTCGTCATGACAAGGGGTCTAAGCCGTGCAAAAGCTGAACTTAGCCGCAGACGGCCGCGATCAATTTATGTTTCCAGTACTGTACCGGAGTGCAACATATAAACAATGCCCATTCGTTCAAAAGCGGACGATCAGTAGCATCCGTGGTTTCGCCTATGAAGAAAGATAAACTTAAGAGATGCTTAGTTACACGAATGCGAAAATTCCATTCTAATATACCGGAAGTGTCATGGGAATGTGAAAAAGTGAGTTATTGGTCAAAATAATAACGTAGATGACGCCGCGAGGTAGATCGCATAATTTTGTTTTAAACAAGAGAGTAAAAGATGAAAAAAGTTGACACGTTGAAGAAGGATACAAAAATATTCATTCGAGGTTTCGACACGATAGCGATCGGATCAGGGTGATAAATCGCTAGATACATAGTAGTTTATTTGAACATAGAAAATGTACGCGAGTTCGGACGTAGTGATTTGTCGTTGTTAGTATTCAAAAGATAGAACTCAGAAATTGTTTTATACGAAGTGAACAGTGAATGCCAAAAGTGGGACTTACAAATTTTATTAAGCGGACAATGATAATCGAACTTAGTCTCCGATGATAGAAACCCGGGTCCGAGGCTTATATAATTTTCATGGACGTAATTTATAATTTGGTGAACTTATATGCTAATATTTTTATAACAGCACTTAAGATTTTGCTTAGGAAATGAACAATAAGGAGTATTAGTACTTGTAGCAATTCAAGCAGGTGAATGGGGATGGAAAGCCAATGGATAAACAGTGTACATAGTGGTTTATGAGAAGAAACGACAAGATACGGATTTGGTTGGTAGCAAGAAAGGACGGGGCCCATTGCTGAAGTCCACGGGGAGACATCCTTTACCAGGACAGCGCCCAATATTCTCATGGATAACAGGTTCTATACCGCTATAGCACAGGTCATGACCAAAAAGAATGATATACTTTATTTTAAAAGAAGTTACTAAAATTTATAAATAAATTTGTTATTTTCTATTGATAAAAGGTGATTATCATTTGCCGTCACGTGCAATCCAGTAGAATATTTAAATTTTGCATTTCAGATTCGACGTTTATTCGTATGGGGGGCGAATTAAGTAATCGTAAGTATTCACGATTATTTCGGTAAAGAACCCGCCGACTCAGTAACGGAGTTATAATTAAATATAATTTGGAAACTCATTCTCGTAACCATTTCCTGGCACCCATACATTTATTAGAAATTCGGAAACAGGTTACAGGAATTTGAGGGCAGCAAGACGGGTATATGGATGGGTATATTTCAATATATTCAAAATGAATATCGTCCATCAACCTGACTGTCTTTCCCCTTTTGACCCCTTTACAAACATTAGTTATGTCGAGATGATGCAGTCATGATAATTTTATTTTGCAGGTTTAATAGGCCGCCTATACAGGATCTCGGTAGTGCAATTTTACATACGCGATTATTTATAATTTCCGATGTGGGATCTAAAAAAACTTCTCTATACTTAAATAACGTATGCTATTATATTCTGCAACATTACATGAATACAGCTTATAGCATATATTCCAAAATTCCCTAATAACTTGAGCCGAACATTCCTACCTAATTGATAACTCAATTATTTGCGTTGACTGCTATCGCGTACAAATTTATAAGTCCCGTCTTCATTTCATCAATAATGAAAAAATCACCCTGCCTCATATCTACCTCCGATCATCACCCGATGTACGCCTCGTCTCCTTGTTCATCTTGCGCGCCTGTCGACTCTTTTTAGAATATTGTGCACTAGCACCCCTATACATTTTTACTACGCATCTCATTCGATAACTCGGATATTATCTACATTCTCATTGGTTCTTGTCGAAACATTTTATTAAATCATTATCATTTCCCCTCGGAATTTGCTCACTTGTTTATTATGTTACTTAAATCTGTTACAATATTGTTTATTTTCCCCGTTGTTGTTTACATGCACATTCTCTCATATTACTGTTTAAATGTTACTGTTACTGTTTAAATGTTTACTGTTAAAAATTACTGCTCAAGTCTTTGTATACGTCCATGCCTCCATTGTTGCTATCGTCATATTTACTTTCGTTTTTATCGTCACTTCTAATGATCCATTACACATATTCAGCAGTGAATCAACCATCAGTGTTCAAAAACTTCCTCACGATGTTACATGTGACTAGTATGACAATCTTCTGCAGCTGGATATAAAATCTATTCTTCAGTCGCAGTTAAGCCAGGGATTCATGCAGGAACTTTGAAATTTTTATTATTATTATTATTTATTATTATTATTATTATCACACACTCTTTATCTCTTTCACCGGACAACGCATACTACCTGTGCTAAAAAACGAACGGAAAAGAGTGTGACTTAAAACTTGTGTCTAACTCTAATCTTTTGAAGTTTGTGGCCGACTAACTTAACTTACACCTCAGTTTCATTTACGATTGCCCATTTCCACATTGCACAATAAAATTTCGAGAGAAATTGAAGGTCAGTAATGTAAAATTTGCGAGTAAAAGAATTTAAAGGCATTTTCACGATTGATGCAATTACTGCTCACAAGTTCAATGGTGCGATAATTTGAAACCCCAGATTGATTAATATGTGTATTACTAATTTACAATGCGAGCAGAAATTGAGAGAAAACTGTGTAGCCTCCAGCCAAGTAAAAAGTATCGTTATATACGTAGGAACTTAGGAAAATTACAAAAAACGAAACCATGTTGGTTTTTACTGACAAATGCAAATATATACTTGTTAATCCGCCTATTCTTCTGCTGCGCGTACCGACTGCATTGTCATAGTGTGTCGCCCCTTACGATCCCCCTGACATCGTGTGACGGCAAGGTTACAAGGAAAAGGCCGAATGCCACTGAATATTTACGATTCACGTGTTGCGTAATGAAGCAGTAACGTTTTTGAAACTTTCTGAACATAAAGAATTGTTCTAATGTATATTCTATGTTAACGCAGTATTCTTGAAGTTTTTGTTAAAATATTATTTTTATTTAAAGTCATCAAACTATATGGTTGTCAGTGTCCACATTTCAAGTTATAATTAATTTATTGTATTATTATAAGATATTATTTTATTTATTGTTCTTGAGCAGTGTACGTAGTATATTTTAGTAGGCGATTTTGTGTTCTTTAGGTTAAGTGTTTTTGTTGCTGCAGTTCAAAAGTAAGGGATAATTACAAATGAAATTATTCTAGAATTTAATGTCAATATTTTAAGAAATACATTTATTGGACTAGATTTCATTTATACCAAATGAGCAGGTCAGATGACTACAGTTTAGTGCAGAGGGGGTATCTTGATTTAAGGAAGCATAATATCACATGCAATAACGCCTATCACCCATCCACCCGTACAAAGAAAATTTACAGTGGTATACCGCCAAATATTAACGCTTTGGTTGCGTAACGTGTATTAAATTGTTATCAAATAATACATGATGAGATTGAAGATCAACCACAATGTGATCCACACTGTTATAATTCAAAGTACAATAATCATAATGTGTGTGATTCCTTCGATTATTATTTAAAGATTGAATCTGGGAGGTATCTTTTTTCTTATTGCATGGTTAATGTTAAGCAAACGGATTAGAATCAATAATCATATTACATTAAGTGTTTTTACTACAATAGAATGTATAAAAATATAATTAAAAAACAAATAATTTAAACTAAAAAACTGAATAAAATCTAATAATTTATAGCGTATAAATTGAAAGTGCTCTGTTTCAATCAGAGGAGTTATATAATAAAAATAGAAGTTTTAGAAAAGGTCTTCAGATATGTCATGTGCGTCAAAACAGAAATCAATTATCAAGCAATACGCTTATAAAAGAGGAGGCGACCGATGGATTGTAAAACCACTATTTGTTTTCCATCCTGCAACCTCTTCATCATTTACGGACTGAATATGAAGAGGATCACGATTGTCATAAATCTTTTACATGTCAAAATGACGTCTGAATGACATAAAGTGTCCCAGATATCTCCCTGGCAATGAATTAATGCATGCTGAATTTTAAAGCAAAGTGATGCGTTTTCCCCTCACGAATCTTTTTACCTTAATTAATATATCGGCTACGCAAGTCTGACAGTACAAACAATGGAATGTTATTAATGCATATAACTAATATTAATGCTGGTATATTCATGAGGCCCCAGAACGTAATTATCTGTTGCGCACCATGGTATTGATTATATTATAGCTGTACTGTGTAGTTCTCGGTCGCCTAATGTATAGGGAGGTATATATCGGATAAGCAAATAGGCACTTTGAATATATATATATATATATATATATATATATATATATATATATATATATATATATATATATATATATATACCTAGCCTAGTGCACGCGCGCGTGAGCGCGTGTGTGTGTGTATATACGGATCCTGACAAAAAATGTATATTTAATTGAAAATAATCGTTTGAGGTGTGCGATTACTTAAATAGATTTAGTAGTGTTGCACTTCCTCGTATCCTTGTATTATTGTAAATCTTTCAGATTTGAACGCGATTACAATTTGTGATATTGCGGATAGAGAAGGTTTTCTTCACTCAATAATTACTTCATTGACGCTACAAATGACTCGGCGAGTGTTTCCAACCCGAATAATATTTGCCCGGGATGAGATTTAAAGTTTAGCGCATATGAATCGCAATCAAGACTTTTATCCGTTTTATTACCGTACTGGTAAGTGGATCATCGATACTGAAGCATGAAAATACATTAACCTACATTAAATCTTAATCCGTCATAAAAAGCCTCGAATGTCCTTAATATGTAACTATCCTACTCTACTTAATATTCTTTGTGTCATTAAGGGTTAACAGCTTGCAACAAAAGAGTAATACATGTAAAATCGAAGATGAATGAAGGAGCCTACGTTCTGCAGTGTTTGCTAGTGAAGCATGAAGCAGTCAAATTTGCATCCTGTTTCCACCGTGGGGGTCTTGCGGGAGCACCCGCCCCCGCCCCCGCTTCCGGCGGGCGACCGCGGCGTAACGACATGCAAAATGAGCCTCTCGGCGGCCTCCCCGCCTTGACGCGCAGTCGATTTCGCGGGCTGGGCGGAATGCTTAATGGCGCGTCTTTACGCCGCTTTGTTGCAAGGGCTGCGTTTGATGGGCTTGTCGCTCGCACTTAGCGGTAATCCGTGCTGCTCTCCGGTCGCGCTACCCGCCCCTGCACGCTCTCGAAGCTTCTGAAGGTCCTGAGAACGCAGGCAATGAACGATGAGGTGAAGGACGATGTGTGTGTGCGGACGCTGGGGTCTGTGTGTGCGGACGCTGGGGTCTGTGTGTGCGGACGCTGGGGTCTGTGTGATGGGGGCTGTGCGTGCGGACGATGGGGGCTGTGTGTGTGTGTATGTGTGTGTGTGTGTGTGTGTGTGTGTGTGTGTGTGGACGATGGGGCTGTGTGTGTGAGGACGATGGGGCATAATGAATGATAGGGTGAGGCTAACTTTGTGGTGTTGCTCCTCTCTCTTCCCAGCTCATATTCAGCGTAAGTCACATAACGTCAGCACCTATAACTTTTGAATGGTTGAAGTTATTGCAGTGCAGTTTTCACGAAGATGCATGGAGGAATAGGGATAATTGATACGCGTTAGTGATAGTATATATATATATATATATATATATATATATATATATATATATATATATATATATATATATATATATTAGATAAGCATTTTTTAGTAATTTTGATTTGTTTGTGACTCGTGTTTAACGGATATTTTGAATGTAACATCCACCATTCAAGGTCACGCAGCGCTCCACTATCAAACGCGCGCTTCGGAAAGGAAATGGATCTTAGAATTTGAAGACACGAAACAAATTTTAAATATTCACAAAGCTGTTGTAGTTTTCTTCTGAATTCTGCTTTCCATCATTCCGCATTTACAATTCTGTATTACTTAATTATTGAAGGATTGAAAATACGGATTATCATAAGTAGTATTTATTGAAATATCAAACAATCTTCTTTCAACTTCATTAAAGGGGTGTCAAAGCATAGGATATTAATAGGATCTGGGAAACTAATCGCTATAAGAATAAATTATTAAGATTGCACAAAGAAAAATGCATATTTTCAACAAATAGTTTTATTGTTAATACATAAAAGGATCCAACACAGTGGTGGATGATTCAGTAAACGATCGTAGCCCCTCTTCTGGTGTATTCCGTCCTTAGCTATTCAATGCATGTAATCCCAAACGAAATGATCACACTTTTTATTGTATTAGTTATGGTTCAACAAGTGATGAGTTTTATAGTGTTTGAACTCACAATCCGTGGTACCACATTTCTAAGAAATGGGGATTTAAAACTATCGTATGATGTTTGATTGTACTCCTCATTAAAGTTCTAATTTAAATATTGCCAGAATCCGTATTTTAATAACTTGAATTATTGTTCCGAACATGCGAAATAGTGAGCCATGATTCCTTGTGTTCAGAACAAAGTCTAAATTTGCGATTTTGAGTTCTTTTCATTTCAAGTAAGATAATCTTTTATTGCAAATTGTAATATTTAATGTAATATGACAAAATTCTTTGTTTAGTTATGCGTTTCTGCTTCTACAATATCCTGTATGATGATTATTCTAGGCCGCGAATTGTTCACAAGTTCAAATAAGCTAAAATAAACAAACTAACGGCGTGAACAAACATACATGTTTGCACAAATGCCGGCGCGAAACACACTGGAATATTTGTGCATGCACTAAAATGATACTTTCTTCTCTGAGTCGGAACAACCGCGGACTTTTTTGCGCAACTTCAAATGAATGTTGGATACAAATTTGATATCATTGAAAGAAACGGTTTTTGAAATACATTTAAGAGTCGCTAATACATATGCTTACGTTTAACTATTTTTATTTACTTTAAAATTCTTTATGCCTATTTATAATTTTAGATATGTTTGAGAAGTTATGAGAATGAATTCAAATATTTGATAAGCGAGTAATTATTACTCTGCAATAATTTGAGTACTAGTACAAAACATAGGTTCAGAAATAATAAGTTTATTCACAAGAACGAAATAAGACACCTTTCCTGTAAAGATCCTGTAAGATTAAAGGATAGTAAAGATTAAAAACTGTTCTATTTACTTATGATCTAGTGAAAAAATTTCAGCAATTATTGCCCCGTACTCGATTAATTTTTTATATTTTAAATGAAAAGTATCTTTCAAAACATTTTTAATCTTTTAAATATATTTTTTAAATTTTAAATTAAAAGTAACCTACGTCGTGAATAAATTTACCTTTAAGTACATTAATATTCTTCTAACGTATATTCCATTTCAAAGTCGCATCGTTATCTTAAAACGTATTCTTCTGAGCAATTCTCTTGAATCTTGGACACTTTAAACACAATGTTTGCGAACCGCCTTAATTGTGCAAATTCGACTTAAATATCTCTGTTGTAACTCTTAAAACGTCTAACCTCTCCTTTACAATAATTAATTACAGGATTTTATTAAGAGGAGTTGAGACCTTTCACTCGATCTTATTTTATTAAAAGTGTACACTTGAGGTGATAGAAGTCTTGTTAGTATTCTATTTCATTTTTGATTAAGGACTTGAGACTCTCTTAAGCATTTGTTGAGAATTCGTGGGCTACTAGGAAAATGTGCTAGATAGTTCTGTTGAATTATCATGAAACTTCTCCATTGAACTCATTCTGCTTTAAATCTCTTAAAATAAATTTTTATTTTGTAACTTTATTTCACGTAAATTTATTTATCGTAATTCATTGCTAAATTAATTTGGAAATATTGGCATTAACTACCAAAGCAATATTAAATACCAAGGGCTAATTGCATAATTAACATCAATTCTTGATATTATTGTAAGAATATTTTACATTGGTAATACACACTGACTACACTGATTGTCACTGGGCTAAAAGGAAGAAATGTACCGCCGAATTGAAACAACGGTTTCTCTGAAGAAAAAAAGTTCCAAGTTATCTTCGAAAAAATCTTATTTAGTTTCTCTTTTGCAGGCTCGATTATCCCCGAAAGCATGAAAGGGGCGTTTCTCTCTGACACGGAAGCCCAGAACAACTCTTTCCAGTTCTCTCGACTTCAGTGTTTTCTCTCGAGAAATGAGAAATAAAATGCGCCAGCGAGGAAAAAATGAAGGGAAGGTAAAATACAATAATTAAGTTGCAAAAACAATTAGCGGATAAAGCAAGATCGCATTAAAGATACTAGGAAAGGGAGTAAGAACAAAATGTATCGTACCGAGATGAAAGATCATTTTCACCTACTGGATAACGAGAAATTTTTTTGCATAAGCACTTGGAGTAATTCCTCGAAATGCATTATTCATTTGTTAAGTAATTCAAAAATAATGGTTACATATTAAGAAGTAAGATTTTTTAAAAAATTATTCAGCATACCCGTCGAGAAAGTTTGTCGGTTTCAAGTTATTTCATTGAAATGAAATGTCAACATCAAGTTTATGATCAGTAAAACGCCATACAAATACGTCAACCCTTAACTAAAATATATCAAACTACAAAAGTTAATTTTGTATGAATATTTTATTAACAATATTGTACTGTGATTATTAACCTTCATTGTGGGAGTCTTTGGTTCAACTAGTTACAAAATTAAGAATATTTTAAAATGTTACACATGCTTATTTCTTCTTCGGTCAAAAAATAGACCGTTCGAATCATTCAAAAGAATGGAGTTACATTTTTGAGCGTCGTTTGATGTAAGTGAAGTTTATCTCGAATTCAAATTTAATTTTAATCAGAGCGTCATGTGAGTATAAAAAACTTGTCTAACAGGAGCAAAATCGGGCAGTCCTGAGGTGCATAAAAACAGACTGCAGGCGACAGCTGATGTTGTCGTCTCCGCCCCGCGCTTGAACGGAACCTCGCGTGAGCGAAAAATCCCCATTTGGCGCGCGGGCGAGCGCCAGGTCGCCGGGGGCGCTTCTGCAATTTAGCGCGCGTGCCGGACGGCGCCGTGTGCGGGGCAGGGACGGGAGGCCGCCCGCCCGCCCACGCGCCTTCGGCCTCCGCATCAAGCGCACTGGAGCTGAAAATGAAGCCGGCACCGCCGACAAGGAGCGAAGGGACCAGAGAGGTGGGAAGGTTGTGGCGGCGGCGGCGGCAGTGGCGCTAGTGATGGCGGCGTGGGCGGCGGGGCGTGGGCGGCGGGGCGTGGGCGGCGGGGCGTGGGCGGCGGGGCGTGGGCGGCGGGGCGTGGGCGGCGGGGCGTGGGCGGCGGGGCGTGGGCGGCGGGGCGTGGGCGGCGGGGCGTGGGCGGCGGGGTGTGGGCGGCGGGGCGTGGGCGGCGGGGCGTGGGACTCGAAGATGGGGGGTGGCGGGGTGGAGGCGTTGGTGCCGGGAGCTGCGGTAGTACCAGGGGCGGGAGCGACGGCGGTGATGGCGGCGGTGACGGTGGGGGTGTCGGAGGCGGGTTGCGGGGGCGTTGGTGCCGGGAGCTGCGGTGGACAGCGGCAGTGGCGGGGGTGGTGGAGTCGGCGGCGGCGGGGGCGGTGGAGTCGGCGGTGGCGGGGGGTATTGCGGAAGCGCGGGAGTTGGTGTCGATGGTTGGGGCACATCAAGTCTCTATCGCATGGGGCTTGGGGCTTCTGAAGCACTGTTGCTCCACTCCCTACCATTCAACGCGTTACCTCCATCTCACCTCCTCTTTTTCTCTCCTTTGTGTCTTCTTCCGTCGAGCCTTATTGGTTTTCCACTCATAGCGCTTCCTCTCAACGCATTCCTTTGATCAGTTTGCCTCAACTGACTTCGCTCAACAATGCACTGTCTTTCTTCAGCATCTGATGACTCTTAATTGAATATAGCCACTCCTTTTTATCCTACTTTCTTCTGCGTAGCTCTTTTATTTAATCACTTACCTCTCCTAGTCGTCTTTTTCTTGAAAAATGTACTCTCTATTTCCCTTTGTTTCTTTATTTTATCTTGGATATTTGTATTTAAAAACGATTAAGAAACTAATGGCGTCCACCAGCATTAAATCTTCAATATATAATCAAAATGTGTCTTTTCCAGTAATTTAGATACTCATTCTCTATGGCTACAAATGACTTTTATGATGAAACTAAAAAAACTGCCTTTACTACTACATCCGATTTACGAAATGCTTTCTTGCGGATTGTTTGCAGATTATCGGATCTTTAAAAAAATCTGCCACTTTTTATAAGAAAAGTAATTCCTCATTGAAAAAATCCATCAGTTAGCTTGGAATATCTTATGATTTTTGAATAATTGAGTTTTAACGCCTCTTCTAGAAATACACTACAATGTTTTACTAAATACCAGAACGTAAACCAATAAAAGAAATTAAACCTAAAAAGAAAGCCTTTAGAACTTGATTAGTCATAGCTCGCTTACCTTTTCGAAACTGAATATCTTGCATTAAGACGTTTTACGATCTCTGAGTTAACCAAGCACATCACAATTTCTCCACGACCCTCCTCCAAACCTGACATACTATCCGATGCTCGCCTACTTCAGAGCTACATCCTTGACTTCTTATTTACATCAGCCTCGTCCTGCTCCAATATTCTGACAAGAGCCAACGCAAATCCTACTCAACCTCTACATTGTCCAACCTCCTGTTCCAAGTGTCGCTCTATCAAATCCATTTCCACCACCTGTCACCCAAACCTCTGTTTTCACCGATGTATTGTTGACCTCGCTGTTAAAATTCCTACCGCACAATGAAAACTTCCTTTGGCTCTGAACTAGTGGGTCCCGCCGCAGCATAGTATCAATCTCTGTTACTCTCGGCCTCTGCAATTGCTCCTGCGCTGATCTCTGCTGCAGCCTGCTTATTATTGCTCTGCTCTCCCTCACCTCACCTCGCCTCGCCTCGCAAGCCCCCTCCAGCCGCCCCTCGCCCCTTTTCACTCTATTCCTCCCTCTGCGGCCCTCCCCCTGGCTTTTCCCCACCGCCGCGGCGCGCCGCCGCCATCGCCCCCATCGCCATACGGTGCCAAGGTCGAGAGTAGCGCAAACAGCTGCCGGCGACGTGGCAAACATTGGCCGTGACGTCAGTTTCCCCCTGGCATGGCCCGTCCCGCCACGTCACTTCCTAGTGTAATTGCCCGGTTTGGGTGAAACCGCCGCCGCGGCGATGTGAAAGAGAACCTGGCGTTTCGTCCTTTGAGTGAAAAAGCAGCGTTTTTGCGTATATAACAAATTGTTTTGGACGTAAATGTGATAGACTCAATCAGCTCCAAGTCTTTCTAGAGTCTTAGTACTCTTAGTAGAGTCTTTCTACTATTTCGTAATTTTTCAAACTTTTTTGTTTGGAATTCAGAAATATATTGACTATTTTTTTTTAAAAAAAGAACATATTTTTAATATTATGAAAGAAGTAAGTGAGCATGTTAGTGAGGCATAATTACTTTTCCAGTAATATCCACCGGAAAAGTTTACATTTGTTACAATTCTATTGCATTATCTCCATTTTCTGGCTAGACTGTGCTCATGAACCTTATTTGCTGTTCTAAAATATTTCCTGTAATTAAATTATATTTTATTAAATATTCAATTTGTGATAATCTATTTCTTGCCATTTTAAAAATAATTTAGTTTGTTGCGCTAGTTAATAGAAAAAACTATATCCGCAAATTTCGCCTCTCGTACTGTATAAAACTTTTGTTTAGCAGCACCGATGGGTTCCGAACTGCACTCACTGCATCGAGATATTTCGTGGGCCCCGTAGACGTTCTAATTGGGAACACCTTTGCTTAGAGAGCTGTGGTTGCTGCGCACATGGGACATCCCCATCCGCAGATCAAATGCAAGTATCAAAGCACTAATAATGTCGAGTTTGGCTTACACACAGGAGACAGGGCTGATTGACGCTAGTTAGCTTACCGTGCCATTTGCCTGAGAAGCTAGTAGGATCATAACGGAATTGATCTTTGATAATTTTCAGTATTAAATGAAGCATTTAATGAGAAATGCAAAGAGAATCATAAAATCAATAAATAAGTCATGTTGATTAAGTGGTGACTCTCAGTGATCATATCTCACTAATGGATTGTCAATTATTTACTGTTCTTGGAGAGGACGGGCCGTGATATCAATGAAGCATCATGCTTTTTATCAATTTTTTTTTATTAACACTAAATCTTGAACTTCCTCTTTGACTAATTCATAAAAGCATGGATTCTCTATTCATTAATGAAACATATTAAATTTGGAATCAATTGCAGCTAACATGCTGTTAAATGCATACTACAGCATTAGTTGAACAAAGAACAATGTCTAAAATACAGTCTCCTGATTGATTTCATCCACTCTCTTGATTTCATCGGCGGAAAGTCTTTTGCCTTGAATATTATTTATGTGTACAACAGCCTGTCACTGGTAAGTTGCAGTAATTTTATGTAGGTTAAAATATTTCAAGAAAATCTATAATCAGACAAATCAATTTTGATTCCGTAGAAATGAAAATCCTGGTAAAAGCTTAACAGCCCTTCAGAATGGATAAAATATATTAATATAGGAAAAAACAAATGGAAATCTATTCCTGAAATATGTTATTTAAAAAAATCTATTGTTGTACTTATAAGTAAATAAATATTTAATAAAAATATTTTACTTCGTTTACATCTTGTGTACTACCAATTAAGGAGATAAATCAGTGAAAATATTTTTTTTCTAAACTTGGAGTCATCAGTACGCAAGTTTGATACAATAGTGATTTGTATCAAAATCTTTTTAAACCAAAATATAAATATTTTGTGATAATATTACATTTAGTAATTATTTAAGTGTGACATTTTTCGAAATTGCAACCATTTTCTGGAAAATGGCTGCACTTTTTCTTTAAATTTGTTGCTCATGAAGAAAATACATTTATGAAAATGATATATTTCTGACTTTCATTAAAATTTCAGACATTTTGAAAATTGTAAATGTTCAAATTTACCTTCAAACCTGTCCTGCACTTCTAATATTAAAGCAAGAAATTTCTTTCTCAATGCAATTTTTCCCTAAATTTTAGATATTTAAATACTGTCATCAACTTTCAGAAGTACGAGTAGTTATTGAGTAATTACTGTGAGAAGAGGGAAGTTTTGGCATGTCACACATATTAAGTAGTTACAAAACTGATCTTGATTTAATAATGTTTGTCTTTAGATAATCAATGATGTAATAAAATATTAAGGAAAGAAATATGATCTCATAGATATCCTATAACATAAACGACATACTAAAGCACTACAACCCTATTGAGATGGAACATTTTTGAAGTAAAAAGTTCACATATGTAATTCTAAAAAATGTTAAATGTTCTCATATTTTAAAAGATAGTGTATGAACAATGCCAATTAAGTGCGGTTGTTACATAAACTATCGATTTGACCGCTGCGAGGAAGAGAAAATCGACAAAATTACGTGACTACTGAGACAGCTGATCGTGCGTCCCTTAACATTCTTGTGCTGCTTCCGGGAATAGCAGCGGAAGGTGCTCGTGTTCGTTGTTATCGAGGTCGGCAGCGTAATTCCGTGGTGAGCCTCAAACTTCATCAAAACCTCTAGCGACCAAAAGGCTATTATGGTGCGGGTAATGGAAGGTCATAGATCCTTCAAAATTAGCGTGGCTTGTACCTTTAGCAAATCTCGTTACTCTAAAGTTAATCAATATACTGCAATATGATGGTGACGACAAATATCGACTCAATTTGGCGAAGTCGAACTTTAGTACCGTTGCATGCCAATTTAGGAAAGATTGTGATTTTTTTCTTTTGGTTTTCTTTCATACGAAAATCCGAAATGCACTTGACATACATAGTAATAATAGAACACTACTATTGTATAAAGTACATGGAAAATGTTTAGAAGTGAACATATCATGTATGTAATTCCAAGGAATGCATAAAGTCCTGATATTTTAAATGATTTTTCCTGTTCTATAACTGTATTCTTAGTATCAGTATTCGTAGTAACAAAATAATGTATTTAAAAATAATCTATTTTAATCGAACTTATTCGTTATCTTGGAGAATTTCGTACCAGAAAAAACATATATTGCTGATCATACATAAGTAAACTAGCCAAAAGAAACAAAGGAAGCGCTTTGTCAAATGCCAGATAAAGTATAAGATGTTTCAAATGAAAATATTAGTAAAACTTCTAAAACTTGGAATATAATGTCTACTTTATGAGATTGCGCTGGAAAATGTTACAATTTGACATTAGAGATCAAAGGATATTTGAGCACCATAAATAATGTGTTTCCATTCAGAGGCATAACACCTAATTTTCATAACGCAAGCATGTGTGTGTGTTTACTTAGGTCAGATAGGTATTTTTTCAATGAAACACGTATGATCTTTTTGATCGTACCCACGTATTGTAAAATAACACAAACAGGTGGTAAAGCTTTTCATTAATTAAACTTATCATAGTATCATAAGCTAATTGTTCATTGGAGTATTCCAGCAGTTTGTTCATTTGAATCAAGTGTGCTAATTTGAAGCATTTTAGTAGCAAAATATTACAACGAAAATTTCTGGAAGTTTTAAACGTTTATAGAGAACCTACAACTTAGAGCAACAACTACTATAACCCACTTTTCAAAATCCACTTAAACTTTATTCTAAGAAGAACTCTAGGGCCTGACGTAATTACAAAACTTTTCATTAATTTCACACAAAAAGTAAATAAAAATAGAATAAAATGTTATCATTATGAATAATCTGCAATTGGTATGACGGTAGAGCTAATGAGAAGCAGTATCTCTGAGATCGTGTTGCTATTTTGAGCGGAAGTTCTTTCGGGAGAATGGCCTCTACCGTATGCCGGCCATCGGGGCTGTGGGAAGCCATCTGCTATTGACTCTCTACCGGCGGTCACACGTGCGAGTCGATGTGCTCACGCACCATTGCCGTGTGCGTGGCTGTGCTTGCCGGTGCGTGGCAGTGCGTTCGATTCTGTTGCACGGCCGTCGGTGCTCCAGCCTCCAAACGCGCCAACGCCAACGCTTTCATCACTCTCACGTATTCCCCGCCACCGCCGTCCTCTTACCTGACCCATGACCTTATCAGCTTCCATCCGCCCCATTTTCTCACTAAACTCCGATTTTTACATACTGGCACTTGAAGGTCACGAGCTGGAAGGCGAAGGAGACGTCATCCAATCGGAAGCTCCAATACTAAAAATTCAGTCGTAAGGAAGCTTCTGGTGGATGACAGTGTCACCCTTCCTGTCCAACTCGTGACCTTGAAGTGCCACTATGTAAAATCGGAGTATAACTACCTTCAATTCTTCTATAGGTTCCAGTATCATCCTGGCGACCTTCACGTCAGCCACCTGACACAACGCAATCTCCATTTACTTGACTCAATGACACTTCCAATTCATCATACTTCTCCCATTTCCACCAACGTCACTCTAACACCATTCAAAAACTCTTTCAGTGTTCATCCTCACCATTGCTACCTCCAAATACTCCTAACCTCGTCTTGTCTTCCTCTTGCATTCCCCAACCAATAGTTTCTTCCTGTATCCACTTGCACATTCTCAGACGCTTCACCTGCCCAACTGCGTGATAATTCTGTCCCAAAGTATTTGTAGGTTATCGGTGTCCTCCATTTTCTCCTCGCTTTTTCTTCTCCATCTCATTAGATTCTGTTATATTCTACTTCACAGTTCCAATTCTTCTACCGGCTGGTTCTACAAGCACGGTGTTATAATGAGCTTGTCTGTAGTGCTTCGTGAAATTTCTGCTTTGCAATTACTTGCAAAGTTGCTTGCAAATTTCTGCTTTGTTGTCAACGTCAGTTTCAGAGTTATACTCCCTTTTACCTTCGACATTATTTCGCCTAAACTCCAAACTTCATCTCATTTCGCTTTTGTTTAAATCTTTTGTTCACGTATTGGCTTGCCAGTAATGTTTGTAGATGACATATATTTTCTGAATATTGAGTTGTAAAAGAAGACATCAGCAGTGATTGATATTGATTCACTCTTAAAAATTACTAGAAATATCCCTTTTTCTGTGCAAATTATAATATTTGGAGTTAAAACTGTTTTAAATGTTAATGTCCCAGTATTACAATTCGAGTTTTCATTACTTGTTGATTGCGGGTCGATTGCGGACCTGCACGAACTTTCAAAAAATATTTCTAGATTTGGACGGAAAACTTTACTAAATTAGTAGAGAAAGTTCTTCAGTTGTTTTTAATCAACTTAAAAATAAAGCAAAATAAATTAAAATGTGATGCAATTTTAGTTTTTCATTCATTGAATATTAATCGTAATCCAGTTTGGAATTTAGAGAACTTTTTCCCAGAAAAATTAAAAAAAATATGGGGGTCTGAAGCATAGTATGTAATATGGGGCTGAAGTATAAATTACAGAAAATGTCTTTCCCAAGTCACATGTAACAAATTACGTTATAGGGAAAAATTAAATGAACCTTTACAAACTTATTAATTATAGAAAACTTTACGAGTACATGTGACATTTGCTTTATTTTATCAAACGCTTCTTGTATCTCATATGCCTTCTGTAACAGTGTAGCAATAGTTAAAGTGTAACACACAGAGATGTATGTTAAGCTGTAAAATCCACTGATGGAGGAAACGGAAATCTACAACTTTGTATTCTGTATTATCCCCGTACGTTTTCTTTAGCCCAAATTTTGCTAGATGCGAGACGAGAGGGTGGGGGTTGACGTCAGGACTATTATATAAAATCTGTTGCTCATGTTTGATTGAAAAATAGCTTTTCTTACGCGAAAGTATTTCTGATTAACAAATTTTGTCGCTAACGCTTGTCATTCATTCTTAACTCAACTAATTGAATGATTAGTGAAGAAATGAATATTCTGAGGCTCCAGAAAACTTATCGGATTATATCATTCTCGAACTTTTTGACTCTGCCATGTCGTCCTTTGTGACTGAAATTATAGTTACTGTAGCCAGACACGCGTCTAAGGTTCTGATACCTCGGAACATTAGCCTACCCTTTTCAACTCGTTTCAGCGGATAAGGCTATACGTCCAACAAACTCACGTAAATGTATCCTCAGTCAGTTTTCCTCATTTACAAATCTGCTAAACGGGTATAACTGCCTTCATTGCTTATAAAAATATCAAGGAAATGTAAATACTTTTACATTTCGAAATATTTGTGATTAAGGAGGTATTTATTCGTATTTGCAATAATTCGTGGTGACTTGTGTTGCCAGTTTAGATTTGTTGTAGTAAATATGACAGTGGAGGTGCAAGTCGCAACAAAACTATTCCCCTTAAATGAAATTCTCTTAAAAGAACGGGAGGTTTACAAAACAATGCAAGCTCCGGAGCGAGAAGGGAAGCGCGAACCAGGTCGCGAGAGCCAGGCACCGGAAGGCCCTGGGAATGCAGCACGTACGTTCCGCGGGGTAGCAAACTATTTGGTGTCAAAATGCGTTGCACATAAAAATGCGTTTAAGTTGGAAACGGAATTTGACAGGATAGGGTATCAATGTAGGTATCAATTTCTGACATTACTATAAGTAACCACGGAGATTTATACTTACAGAGGGCCTTGGATTGGAGGGCGAGCACCTCTTCTTCCGAAATACCTACAAATCTCTCAAACAGCAAACACAATCTATTTGTATTCGGCTCTCTTTGAAGGCATGTCTTCAATTCATTAAAATGGACTCCAGAATTCCTTTGTTAAACCTTCGTTTTGCACTCTCCAATTTTTAGCATAAAATGTTAATGCTCATTCTTGCCATTCAAGTAAAACAATTTACAAATTTGTAACAAATAACAAACATTTTAAATTCAATAAGTAGTAAGGTATTTTGTATATCACGTCCGTATTCCAGCTCAATGGGGCTAAGATAAAAAGTAAACAACTTTCCAGCTTTCGTCTCTGATCTGGCATCCATGGTAATTTTTAAAACTTCTAAATATCTAGCAAATACAAAAATATTAATTCACACACATACACACATATAATGTGAGTTACCTAGTATGAGCGCTGCGTGACCTTGTGTGGCGGACTGTTACATTAAAAATATCCGTTAAACTCGAGTCGCAAAAAATCAAAATTAGTCAAAAAATGCTTATCTAGCATATGGCAATATAACTGAATTCGTCTTTTTTCGCTATTCATGAGAGACTGAAAAATACATATAGTTACATTTTAAAAAACAAAGTTACTTCAAATATCTCGTAAAATAAAGTGATAAAATATAAATCAATACACGTATAAATGGAATAGTCCCTATCCCTCAGTCACATTCGTGAAAACTGCATTGCAATAACTTCAACCGTTCAAAAGTTACAGGAGGTGCTCAAGTTACGTGACACACCTGTGTGTGTGTCAATATATATCAATATTAATTAATTAAACATTTACAAAATAAACACAAAAATAGCCAATATGACATGGAGGCATACAGTATTAACTATTACTTACAGGTAATTACAACAATCCCCAACGTGACTTTCTCATCAACACCCCTTGACTTCTTCCATTTCCCCGTAACCCACGAGCAACTGCCGCCAAACTGCTCTCTCCAGTGGTCGCTGACCCTGAATATCCTCGTTATCTCCTCTCTATTTCTGGAGACTCCAGCGATGTGTGTTCACACAAGTCCGCCCCCATTCTCCACCCGCGCTCTATATTGATTGCGGTGCACATCGCAGCTTCGGGAATACATTGGCAATACCCGGGCGCTCTTTCATTACTGCAGACGTTTTCTCCGCTGCCGCCGCTGCCCGTCGCGATTGCCTCCGCTATCGCCGTCATTCAGTCACTGCTCAAATGTTCATGTGCTGGGGCGCGCGGGCTGGGGACTTGAATAACGCTGTGTTGATTTACTTGTTATTGTGGGACTCGTCGCCAGTGCATTCTGTTGTTCGATTGCGAAATATGCAAATGAGGTGGCGATGGTGTTGTTTAAAACGAATTTCGTTCACCGAATTTCATTTCTATCTCGGCGGGTATAATATCATAAATTATTGACCTTTGACGAGAATGGAAAAGGTTCAAAAATTGAGATGTGTTGCGGTGGAGTTATTATTTTTTAAATCTGCTGAAATCTGAGACACGTAACGTGATTCAGTAAACCATAAAAATGGTAACAAAATTAATGAATTCTCAACTAGAATGCAAGATTGCCTTCAACTATTTTACTTCTCACCATGTATTAGCATGATATTTTATTTCCTTCAATTTGTGGATTATTTCACAGACAATTATCGAATGAAAAGTTAATGAAGCAATTCTCAGGAAAGGGGAATAATTTGATTACGGTAGTAAGTAATGAATTTAAAGTGCCAACACTTTCCTGGAAATATTCAAAATTGTGTGTTCCAAGTTTCAAATAAATATCAAGATGCAAGGAAATAATTATAATGAAAATAATTAACTAATCTACGAAATTTCATTGGCGGAAAGAAACGTTCTATGGATGCAACAGATAAATCAGTTTGGAAATGCTCCGATAATTATGGAAGTTTGAGAGTAGAGGTATTTGATTTCGTAGTTTACTGTTTTTGGTATTTGATGACATCCGAAAGCATTCCAATTTTTGGGTTTGAAAACTGTCGTAAGAAATCGATACAAACATTTTACAAACTCTTGTTAAAGTGAGGGTGGGCAATGTAGAGAGTTGCACCACATATTTCCTGTGAGTATCTAGGAAGTTTCTTAATCCATTTTACGATGATGGATTAACTTTGTCAAGAGTCTGAAAAGACGCTCAAGGTTGTTAATTCGATGAATGAGCAATTTTTACTCGGAAATTTGTGTTTTTGAACGCGTAATTTTTACCGTAATGCAAAAGTTGTCATTACTGTTTACTTACTCTATTTTGATTATTTTCTTTTAATATTGGTGTTTAAGAATTTTCTGCATTAATGCAGTTTCCTGCTTTCAAATTGATTGATACAAGCATTATTCACTACAATTTTATGAGATGTTTAATGTATGAGAACATGTCATTCTTGAACCATTATTTTTTTCAAACATCAGAGATTACACAATTTATGAGTATTCCGGGGAATAAACGATAATGCTCATTGCTTATTAATTAAGAACACGGTAAAGTTATTTCACAAATATGATCGATCAATTAGAGGTCTACTAGATGTCGTAGTTTGTAGTGGAATACTGTTACATAAACACTGAACTTCTTCAGATGCACTTGGTTTTGTGTGTATTATTCAAATGTAACGATCAGCGCTTGCATAGTTCTGTTTGTGCAATGCCTATAATCGAGGATATTCCTTTATAGTTTTGTAAAAAAAATATTTCTGCTTGACCCGAAGTTTCTTAGCAGCTGAGTACGATACATTTAAAGTGGATAAAGTGAATAATATTGATATTGTTTAGAAACCATGATTGATTGATGAATAGAGTACATGTACAAGTCAAATAGATTCAATAAATAATTGTTTGTGAATGTGCGAAGCCACATCAAGTACATGATGGCCAGGGAGGATCAACGAGCTGTGGTGGTTGTTTCTGATTTAGTCTATTATGGTGAGGATTTTGTTTTTCGATTTTAAAATGTACGGCTGATGGTTCTTTATCGTCTATCCAAATATTGCATTGGAATCAGTGCGTCCAAGTTCATTAAAACTGGACCAACTCACCCAATCACAAAACTGTATAGCTCATAATTTGCCGCTTTTTTGCCGTTCTTAAGATGTGAAAACAAAAAATTTGCCGCGGGTCATTTTCTCAAAAAAAAATCGATGTTCATGCTGACTTACATTGGAAGTTAGCAGGACCACACATCTATATCAGCGAATAATGTAAGTACATACACCAAATAGTACTCCAAATTTGCTGCTTTTAATTTATAAACGATTAATGAAGAAATCATATTGATATTTCCATTTTCTCAAAAGATATTTGCAAAAACCAAAAAATGGCGAGCGCCGTCAAGGAGGAGACACGTTTCGTCCAAGACCAATAGCCGTAACAATTCATATTCTACGCCAAAATTTGGCATTAACCGTTGCAAAATGTAATGTGTAATAAAAAAATTTGCCACGGACCGGTTAGTTTAAAATACCCAGGTTCGAACCCCAGAAATATAAGGCTTGGTAGCTCCCTGCCCAAGGAAAAGACACGTTTCGTCAAAGACGAATAACAGTAACAATTCATACTCTACGCCAAAATTCGGCATTAACCATTGCAAAATGTAATGTGTAATAAAAAAATTGCCGCGGACCGGCTAGTTTAAAATACTGATCACCCGGCATTTTGATTTAAAACATTGTATATATATATATATATATATATATATATATATATATATATATATATATATATATGGCGAAACCATTATTCGTTCTGGGAGTCGGTCCTCAGGCAGCAGATTAGGAGGAGTGTGCTCATTCTGCATTTTTGTACAGCTCGTAGTACTCCCACGATTAAAATAGATTACTTGGATCATATATCGCAAAATTTCGTTAATCAATTCTAAAGTTATGAAGGCGGAAGGCCATTTGCAAACTTCACGGTGAAAACAACATCCTTTCTTCGCGCAGTGAGGGAAAAATACGGAAAAACGCTGGATCCTAACTTTGGAGGATAACATGACAAAGGCAATAGATCATGTACAAGTACTTGCATACATTCCCTGTTCGACAGCGCGGTCTGCAGAGATGTAGGTCGCCGCCAGAGTGCGTGATGGGGTGCGGCCAAGTGGGGCGCGGTGGCGGCCACGGGGGCGGGGCGGAGGTGCGGGCGACGTCTTTTTTCCAACGGGGCGGGGCGGGGCGGGGCGGGGCGGGGCGGGGCGGGGCGGGGCGGGGCGGGGGAGGGGCGGGGGCGGGGCGGGGGCGGGGGCGAGGCGGGAGCGAGGCGGGAGCGGGGCGGGGGCGGGGGCGAGGGCGAGGCGGAGGCGGGGCGGGGGGGGGGGCGGGGGGCGGGGGCCGGGTTGGCGGGGGCCGGGTTGGCGGGGGCGGGGCGGGGCAGCGGGGGCCGGGGTGGCGAGAGCCAGGGCCGGGGAGGCGTGGGGGCGGTCCTCGTCTTGTGAGGCTTCGTGTCTACGGAGCGGAGTGAGGCCGAGAGGGAGGAGGGAGGGGATAGTGCACCGGTGCGGCGCGAGCACCTCTTTGCAGTCGTGCGGTCGCCCGCGAGTTCCTCTAGAGAGGTCGGTCGAGTGCGCTCCTCGTCTGTCGTGTGGTCCTCCCATCTGCGCCCCTCTCCCGCCTACGCACTGCCTGTCGCAGCGGCCTCCGTCACCGTCGCCATCACCGCCGCCGCAGCCATGGACTTCGGTGAGTGGGCAGCAGGGAGAGAAGTCCGTTATGTTTGTAGTGAGAGTGAGGATGGCGTTGTTTGATGTGAAACGAGACAAAAGAAGCGCGACAGGCGGTAAAGGATTTATAGATTTCGTTGTGGGAACGAAGAAGAAATTGGTGATATCTGGTGGTATAGGTCCTATAAACTACTTTTTTACCATCGTTTTATAGGCACGACTTCAATGATAAGGTGTCATGGAGTAATATCATCAAGATTATAAAAGAATTGAAGGAAACTAATAATTAATGAGTAAACCAATATGAGAGAGACTGTGCTCTAACACAAATACGGTGATTAATAGATACACGTTTTTGAAATGAGTAACCATGCATGCGAAGTGGGGTTACTTTTTCTTGGCATCAATGATTTTGTGCTTGTAGTTATTAGAAGCCAAGGACTCTGCAAACTCTTTTGCAAGAAATTACTGAAATCATCGTATAATAATTGTTATAATTTTACGTTACCATCACAAATATCATGAGAAGGTCTGCACTACGTTGCAGCACCAATAGTTCATTCTTCAATTTTATTTAACTTTCTTGTCCAAATGTGTTTTTTGAATTAAATAAATGACAATTAAAATATTATTTAATTGTAATGTACGGGATTTATTAAAAACTGAAACTCCACTGATAGTTACACGATTACCTCTCATACTATGGACAAAGTTGTGTTAGAAATAACAAATTTACACGTCTGTTTTAAAATATCATTTTTTTGTTTTCGGATAATATTTGTGCTTCAGTTTCAAAAGTCTCTCTCTCTCTCTCTCTCTCTCTCTCTCTCTCTCTCTCTCTCTCTCTCTCTCTTGTTAACTTGGGTATTTTGGAGTTACTAATTTTGCTAATTAAAACAAGTTTGTCAAGAATAATAAAGATAATTTGTCTCACGACTACATTTTATTAAAATATGCTAAAATGATAATATTAACAACTATACAATTTGGTGAATAATTTTCATTAATTTTTCTGCAAATTTATTTATTTTTTGCGTTTTAGCGCTTATCTTTAACGAGAATCCATTGTGTGTGAAAATTTAACACACTTGGTGTCAATGTACATACATTTGAATGTATTAACTTTTAAACCTTGTTTTAACATCTTTTGGTTATACTATTATCTTGTTTCTTCTCTGATTATCTTAATTAATGGTGAAGTGAATAATTTGCTTCTCTTACTTAATGCTGAAGTGAAGAAGTTATAATAAATCGTAAATAATACAAAGAAGTCTCTTTTCGGGTTAGCAGACTAAATGCAGAACTAAATATACTATTTCCAGTTTAGCAAAATATGCTGGACATTAAATGTATCTCGCTGCATCTTCCATAATGCAGGCTTGACTCTTAAACGAATACGTGGAGAAATGGCTATCTAATTTTTATTTTCCTCAAGTTCGTAATTTTACAGAATCACCCTAGTTAATCTGAAATTCACTAAATAAATTGAGACAAACTGTAGTACAAATTATTTCCAAGTATAACTAAGTTCACCAACCCGTGACGTAGACTTGCGGCACATACCATAGAACAGGCAACTTGCTATTGTGCTATTGAAAGAAAACAGATGGTTGTATGAAAATGTTAAGTAGGAGATTATCGAAGGGTCTCTAGTTAAAATAGAGGATATTAATACTCCAATTGGTCATTCTGAAGGTCACAGGATTACAAGTGAGTAGGTAGTTTACATAATTAATATTCGTAAGTTCACCCTGAATAAACACTAGAACAAGTCTCTAGAACAAACTACTTTTCGCGATATACTAGGCGCTTTTGGAGTCCATCGGGTGATGAAAATAGGCTAATCTAATCGTAATTGCTAGAGGGTGGTATTGATCGATGTCACCCTCACGAGTGGCTGAGTGCGTTTCCCAACAGCCGCAGCTGGCGTCATTGGGCTCTGCCCCGCGAATGTGTTCGGCAAATTAGCAAATTACTCTTCGCCGCAGCTCCATCTATCGGTCGTTACTTAACGGGAACTACGAATGCGATTAACCAATTCTGTTTCAAATTTGCGGCGCTACTCACTGAATGATTGTCAAGCCGCACTGGAAACGTATGGAAATTCTTGAGAGTAGACTTGAAACCTAATGAATCTGTTTCGTACTGAAATAATTTTGTGGCAAATATTTTCATAAGTAATACCACAAATGCATTGAAAATTATTGATTTATCAGAGAATTTCACCTGCAGATGTGATGTTTACCAAGATTATTTCGCGAATAAATTCACTAATGAACTCAAATAACATTAAAACAGCAAATATGAGAAAAAAGGGCATATTTTGTTTCGGACATCAGTAACAATAAGGCCTAACAAAATTGGATATTTTAAAACCATACTTTCTCTACACCATTTGCCTACTGTAGGAAGAAAATGAGAGCAGTTGGAAAATATTTACAAAGGAGTGAATAACATTTCAAAAGTATCCCCTTATCAGGTATTTTGGCAATTGTGATACAAAATGAAAGGAATGAGATGCTTGTCATGCATTTTATTTTTGTTAAAAAACGCACGTTTATTTCATTAGATTCTTTAATCTCTTTTTCTTCCTCTTCTTTTTATCCTTCGTCTTATCCTCCTTTTATTCTTCTTCTTTCTCTTCTACGTCGTCTCTTCATCTCCTCCTCCTCCTTCTACGACTTATTCTTCTGCTACTACTTCTCATTCTTCTACGACTACTACTACTACTATTGCCCATTCTTCTTCTTCTTCTTCTTCTTCTTGTTCTTCTTCTACTACTCCTTCTCTCCTCCTTCTTATCCTTCATTTCATATTTTACTTCTCGTCCTTTATCTTTTCTTCTCGTCCTCCTTTATCTTTTCTTCTCATCTTCCTCTATATTTTTATTCGCATCCTTCTTTATCTTCTTTTCGTCCTCCTTTATTTGTTTATTTATTCATTTATTCTTCTTCTCCTTCTCCACCTCCTCCTTTATCTTCTTCTTCTCCTTCTCCACCTCCCCCTTTATCTTCTTCTCCTTCTTCACCTCCACCTTTATCTTCTTCTTCTACTCCTTCTCCACCTCCTCCTTTATCTTCTTCTTCTCCTCCTTCTCCTTTTTCTTCTTCTTATCCTTCTCCTTTATTTCCTTTTTCTCGCTCTTCCCCTGGGACTTCGGTCTATGGGAAAGCCTACCTTCTCTTTCTAGAGCATGAATCGGAAACATGATATCGGGTATTTTGCCTATATAAAAATAGTTGTATGGTAGTTTTCAGTTGTTAATCTAAAAGCAAATCACTCAGATTTAGTAGCTTCATTCATCGATTTTAGGATTTTCATCTAACTCTTCATACCGATTTCAGATACGTTTGTCTTTCCTTATATTTGAAATGAGATGCAATACTTAAGTTTTATTTATAAAAATATTCGTTTAATGGTGGTAGTCTTACTTGATAAGGAATGCATTGACAATAATGAGTTTCTGAAGAACGTTCAAAAAACCTTCCGGGATCACGTTTTGCTTTTGACAAGCGAACGATGTTTTGGTTCGCCACACAATTCCTAAGAACTCATAAGGACGTCAAGTACCACAGGGAGACATCTGAACGCCGCCGCCCCAATCAGAAGGGGTCGACGTGTGAGGTACAAATCGCGTTGTGTCCGATCGATTCCCCATTCGCCCCTACGCGTGTCGTAATTACATCTCCGAGGCACGGCGCGTGACTTCCCTGGCTTCTGCAGGGGCCGGTCGGCGCGAGGCGACGCTTCGCGGCAGGACGGAGAGATTGGATGGGGCGGGCCCAAAGGGAATGTCATGGAATGGGAAGGTATAAGGAAGGTGGAGAAAGGATGAGACGGGATAAACAGGCTGGGAAGAAGCGGAAGGCCGAGTCAGGTGGAGCAGGGACGTGACGAGTCGGGTGGAGCGGGGACGTGACGAGTCGGGTGGAGCGGGGACGTGACGAGTCGGGTGGAGCGGGGACGTGACGAGTCGGGTGGAGCGGGGACGTGACGAGTCGGGTGGAGCGGGGACGGGACGTGACTTGACGATTCGGGTGGAGCGGGACGTGACGTGACGAGTCGAGTGGAGCGGGTCAATTCTGATCGAATGGGGACGGGACGGAACGAGTCGGGTCAAGCAGGGTGGGAGGGGTCGGGTCAAGCGGGGCAGAGCGTCGGACTGTTTTGCCGCTTGACGAGATGCAAAGAGAAGTGGCGAGGGATGGCGAGGAGGGTGACACGGAGCTTGGCGACGAAGCGGGGACCTCTGAAAGATGTCCACTTCCATCCATTCGTCCTCAGTGTGATTGAATGAGGCACGCGTGCTCTTATTCTACTGGCCGTCCAGCAACGTTGTCGACGCGCAGCTGCATTTGAAGAATTCCCCATTCTCTCTCTTCCTGAGGGTTCGGAATATTCTTCCCGAAGCAGAAATATTTCTGAAACGTTTTCTTGATAGATGAGGCACTGGTAAAAAAACATTCAATTTGTCGCACCTATCATACAAAGTTTTCGTATATTCACATACCGCAAAGCAATGTCCTTAAGCTGCTATTTATGTTGTATCGTGTATATTTTATGTTTGGATCGTGAAAAAGTGTACATTATTCTTGTTATAAGGCTCTTATTTAAATTGTTTCCCGCCGTCACGTCGTCCGTGGAATCACCTCTTAAGATTGTTATTTATTTAACCCTTCTTCCTTTTATAGTATCAGGTTTTTATTACCTTACTTTGAATTATGTAACATTTCCATTCATCCTACCCCTCCTTCAATGCTCACACAATTTTTCCACGCGTTAATGTAATTTGCCCTCCAAATAGCGACGCACAATTCACGTCTTCCCCACATCACCCACTATTCACTGTAACCCCACTGTCCAGAGAAATTCCTTGTCTCCTGCCTTTGCACTCTCGGCCATTTCCACTGACACCACCTGACGCATCCAGGCCGCCACCTCCGCTGGCTACTCCTACTTCTCCTCCTCCTCATCCTGCTCCGCCGCCGCCGCCGGGTCACGTGGCCCGCGAGCGCGCTAACAGGATCCCTTCCGCTAGGAAACAGGATTACGCCGGCAAAGCGTGTTAGCAGCGAGTCGGGCATGACGTCACAGCGAGCCCCGCGGACCCACTGTGCGGAGTGAATGCCCGTGAGCGGGCGGGCGGAGGGGCGCGGGGGCGGGGCTCGCTGTTTAGCCTATGAAAAGGTCCGCCACCCCCGCGCCCGTCCCGGCGCGCCGCACGCTCCTCTTTCTGGTAGCGACGTAAAGTTGGTCGGACGCGCGTAGGCGGAGAGAGACGGTCGCGCGGGGTGGAGCGGGGCGGGGTGGGGGCGGCATGCTTCGGTTATCGCGCAACGCCACCCCGTGCGGCGCGCGTAAGCCTCCCTCCTCACCCTCACCCTCGCCCCCACCCCCACAACCACCCCCACTGCCCGGCGCACTGCTCCTGCCTCCGAGGCTGGCTCTGCCCTTCACCTCCCTATTTACACCACGCTGCTGTTTCACGGATACGTCTCTGAATGTGTGTTCTGCTTCTCACCTTCCCACATTATTTGCCTTCGGCCCTTTAATGCACAAAGCAAATTAAATAAATTATCTATCTCTATGAGCTCTTCGCCTCTTTCCTTCCGCTGTTTTCCTCATACTTCCCTCCTTCCTTCATCCACCTCCTCTCCACTTCCTCCCTTCTTCCCTCTCCATTCCTCCTCCCTCTCCTCTTCCCCTTTTCCCTCCTTTTCCTTTTCTTCTCTTCCCCCCACTCTCCTCTTCTCCGTTTCCCCTCCATCTCCTTCACTTCTCCCTTCCCCTCCCTCTCCTTTTCTTTTCCCTTCCCTTCCCCTCCCTCTTCTTTTCTTCTCTCTTCCCTCCCCCTCCTTTTCTTCTCTCTCCCCTCCCCTCCCTCTCCTTTTCTTCTCCCTTCCCTCCCCCTCCCTCTCCTCTTCTCCCTTTCCCTGCCTCTCTTCTCCTTGTTCCTTCTCCCTTCCCCCTCCCCCTCTTCCTATTCTCCCTTCCCACTGCCTCTCTTTGTTTTCTGCCTTTCTTATCCTCTCCATTTTCTCGTTTACTGACATTTGCACTTTATTTTTATTACATTTTTTTATTTCCTCTCTTCACGATTTTATTTCCTCGCGCATCATTTTCCCCATAGTACTTTTTTTCTCTTGGCACTTATTTCTTAGTACCTCCTGCATTTCGTACTGTGTAACCTTTCTATTCCTCCATAACCGACGGGACACAAAATAATTCAGCATTTCTTTCACCAACGCTCTTTCTGTCCTCATTCCTTTGTCCTACGTCCACATCTTTACAACCTGAACGCACCCCTTCCCAAATCGTCACCCACCACATGTCGTCTCCCGACACTTGCGAGGTCATCATCGTCCAAGGACTGTATTGTCTCTCATTAATTCCCTCTATTTGGCGGCCGCGTGTAGCTTTGCGTTTACGACGCGTCGAAGCGACAACAGGCGCTTCCATGTGGCACTTGATTTGCTTGCGCGCGGCGAAATCCGCTCCCGGCGATGTCGCACCGTGCAAACGGCCACGGTTGACTGGATGACAACAACGGTGAAGTTCGGCTACATGGGCGAAATGCTTGTTTCGGCGTAAATGCATCTAAAAAAGTGCAGTGGTATGACTGAGGGTCGTGAACGAAGTCACGTGATACAAAATTTGGTTAAAATTAGATCACGATATTTGTCTTTAGTTTAAAAACTAAATATGGCACAATGAAGTGGATGAGTTAGCGATGGAGTTGTGTATCAGCAACTGAAGTTCTGTAGGCAAGGAAGTCCTTTGTTTGAATATAGATTGGCGGAATTTCGCTTCAGTTAAGTAGCTTCGTAATAAGGATAGTTTGCCATATCGGTTGCGTCTGTGATTTTCCCCGAGGAGTGCCATGTCAGCGCCGGAGTAGTTCATAAACAACGGGTCGCGAACTGTAAGCAATCCTTCCTTACTCATACTGGGCCCACTGTCAAACTTAGGGTAGAACGATGAACTGATCCCCAACCACATATTGCGCAATTTCCGACACCAGTCTTGATAGTTCTGACATGGGAATGTCGACATGGGAATGTCAGGCCACAGAGTATGACAGAGCTGGGCGCCCGCCGTAGGTCGAAGTAAAGTCGTATAGTAGTTGACCCAGCTTGTAAGAACATAAGGTGACCTTTCAAACTAGCGCGCAGTTCAGTATTAGCCGTCTGTTAAACAAATCTATGTTGTGAATTGGAGATGATGGTAATTGTCAAATAAAATTAAAATTCTACGAAAACCATACGATTTTAACAAATCTGTCTGTAAAAACATATCAATATTGATATCAAGTGAATTGTTGTGTAAAAGAAACAAACATTAGGAACAAATAAATACTATTTTTGGTAAATTTTATTAGGGAGTTTTCCCTACGATATGTGAAGTACGATTTTGCATTAAAATAACCACCGTCAATGCTTTCTTTGATTTACATAAACGAAATGCAAAGGACAAAGTAAATATTATTAGTTGAGACATTGACATGGAAAAGCATGTAACTCAAAGTCCTTTCAATAAGACTTGCATTACATTCAGAGAGCTGGAAAAATGAAAGGAGATCAAGAATTCCAAGAGAGGACATTCCTTGGTCGCCCTCAAATACATATGACCTTTTTCTCTTCTTGAGACCTGACCTTTGATTAGTGCACTTAAAAATAAATATTTATCGGCTATTATTTTATTTTTTATGAATAAAAAGAATGTATTTTATTATCCAATTTGATACAATACACCAAGCGTATTTAAAGTTTGTTTGAATTTTTTCTTTTTAATTTTGTTCTCAATTGTTCATATACAAAGAATAATTCATCTGGATGCACTTCATTCTGGATACATTAGAATAATTCAACAAGAGCTCCATTTTTGAACAGATGTTTGATGGCATCTACTAAACATCTCTTGGTACTTGGATGTCTCTAGAATTCAAATATAATTTGTAGGCTAAAGTAGCCCCCATTTAATAATTTGCATAGATTCGAAAATTATATTTTTTTATAAATTCCATCAACTCAATTCGAATAATTACTACAACTGAAACCAAAAAATCATGGATGTGAGCGAATTATTTATTTTAAAAGTAATAAAAAGAAAGGCCAAGCTCTGCGTCTATCTCGATAAAACCGAATCTGATTCTCCCGCCCATTCGAACACGTAGATATCGTTCGGCTGGATTGTAAAATGGCCTGAGTCTAACAACCTAGCGCCCTGAATGCCCGCGCTGGTATTATGTGCCTCTAAACTCAAAGTGGTCGTAACCTGCGAGCCAAGTTCTAGGAACTCTCGAATGCTGTTACAATGAGCTTCCTGTCTCGACTGAACGATTATCGACTCTTGTATGCATAATAAGGGGAGAATAGACGACGCTGCGCCTTGAAAGCTGTTGCAATTTTTCAACTACACTTGCTATTATCACCCATCAGAGATTTGGATTCGACAAGAACATTAAGTACTTTAAGCATCGATTTGAATAATAATAAAAACCACTGAGCTCAGATGGCGCAAATTTGATCTTATCTCTTATTTCTGCTTTAATCTATTTATTTTCGAACTGTTCATATCACGTTTCGTACCTCAGCAAAGTTTATAATGTAGTACATATGCTAATAATGTAATCGTTAATAGCATTATTGCTGTTAACGATTATTGCTTTGTATGTCAGTCATGTCATTGTTGTTATAATTGTTACGTGTTTACAGATTGGCATGATTGTTGTTGTTTATGTTCAGTGTGTTTGTGTTTTTTGCTACGTGTATGATTAATGTATCTGCCTGTTTCCTTAATGATATGAGGTAAGTGTGTGTAGTTTTTTGTGGATACACTTTCAAAAGTGATTATAGTCCGAAAACGACAGGTAAAACATTAAATAAATGTTGTAAAGTGTGTAGCAGTAAGTAGTTCTAGTTGGTAACAGTTAATATGAAAATGAGTATTTGAAAAAAAAAATCTAGTCGTAGCTGCAAACTTACTTCGTTTCTCAAAACATGTTTATTCACTATTACAATGTGATTAATGCAATATTTTTTAACTAAATATTTGTATATTTAAATGCCGACTCTGCACATACTTACACTTGTTCTTATAACCGGGAAGGGAACTTCTTAAGTTATTTATTATGATCCAAATTATCGCTTATTGCTAGTATATACCTTTCGTTTATAGTTACTCAGTAGCGTTTTTGGTGATTTGATTGAACCCGATTTGGCTCTCAGCCCATTTTCAATGTAATTTTGGTTTAGCGCCATATTACCAGCTTACGTAATCAAGAGAAAGTACAGTAGTACTGAAGTGGAAAGTGATGATTTTTCGTTGGAAGAATTTCCAATGCGGGGTCTAGTAAATAACTTCCTCTAATATGTTGTCTAATCAGAATCTAATTTTTGTAAGTCGTTAAAAAAACTGGTTTACATATTGACAAAACGTCCGTCTTCGTGTCTGCCCGTTTTGATCAGCGCTAACGCCTAACCAGTTCAAACGATTTTCTCCACAATTGATATTCCTCGATCGAACTGGACAAAGTCAAGATCCTATGATTTTGCCACAGATATTTTGATTTTGGGGGTAACTTTACGGTGCTTATTTCGTTGAACTCTTCAAACTTTTGAAAATTGTAAATATTCAAATGTTTTGGGCGTCTTCGAACATTTACAATAACGAAGACAGAGATTTTTTATTAATAAAATATGTTCTTCAAAGACCAAACTTAACTTCAAATAAGGACATATACAATTTTTCAAAAATATGAGTAGTTTTCTTGTGATTTGGCGTGAAATATAGGCAACTTTAAAAACAAGATTTTTGTAAAAAACGGCTTCAAATCTTTAATTTTTTTTCGAATAGAACAAAGTAATGTTATGAAAATGACGTAAGACTCATTTTGGTGAACTCTTTGATCTTTTGATAATTGCAAAAACTACAAATAATGCGCGAGTGTGTGCGTTGAGTACTAGTCACTTAATTACCATGCTTTCTACTTTCTTCAGTTGTGCTCGCTCGTAAAGCCTATACTTCATCCCGTGACTTTCTAATGGACATTGAAGCTTAAATGTCTTTTGTTCTTCATTTTAGCCGTCCATAGACGTGTTAATCCCTATCGCACACACCAGAGCTCAAAGGCATGGATCCCTCATCTGCTTATTTTCTTTGTGCCTCAGGTTTCAGAAGTGAACATGTAGGTAAAACGATTACACAGACACATTTTGTAGCTACACTGACTTTCTCGCTTTTCAAGCATTTACTGATGAAGTTGATTCTGAGCCTGGCTCAGATTAGTATTGTAGTCAATGATTTCATATTGACAGAAAACTGAGGTAGGTTTTCAGATATTTCCTCAGATTAGAGAAGAATAACTAGTATTTCATTTGTTGTACTGTCATCTCACTCATCATCATGATGAGGGTGACATTTTTAGAGGACTCTGATCGTATGAAGGTAAACTGTGCAAGAAAATAGTTGAGTTGCGTATTTAAGGCATGTTACTGCTTTGAAATACACTGCAGTAAAGAAATTAAATTTTTAAATCAGTTTTAATTAATATTTTGTTTACATTCAGCCATATAAATATGAAGGGTATCGAATAGAACTTGATAATCGACACGAGAACGCTTTCCAGTAAAATGCAAGAGAACATTTTGATTTAAAGGGATTTAAGCGAATTACGTAAAACCAAAACGGGGAAGGCAACTATAAACCATGAATTAAACTATTTGATTATCAAATTGCAGATGGAACTGCTGTGTGTAACATTATGTCACAAACGCTAAAAAATGAAGCTGATGTGGGATACCTTATTGGAGAAGACCCCGCAAGTTGACATGTAAGCCGGCGCCGGATTTCACCGTCCGGCGTGGGAAGATCACCACCACTTCCCGAGATAAAATCAATCAATCCATCCGTCCAATTGCAGTTCCGTGGCGGCGACCCCGTGCACCGTGAGTACTGCGTCAATCGACCAGGTCACGCTTCGACGCATCCCCACGGGACGGAAGTGTAAAAATTTCCTCTTGGTGCTGCTCTGATTGAACCCCCATCTCGTTCCCGCGCGGGCGGCAGCGAAGGCGGCGGCGGTGGCTCGATAGCACCGGTGACAGGGTGAGGCGGCGGCGGCGGCGGTGGCGGCGGCGGCGGCGGCGGCGGCGGCGGCGGCGGCGGCGGCGGCGGCGGCGGCGGCGGCGGCGGCGGCGGCGGCGGCGGTGGCGGCGGCGGTGGCGGACGCCTCAAAGCCACATCTGTCTCCGATCCATTACCGCCTGCCCTCGTCCGTCCCCGCCCCCGCGCGCCAGCCGCCCCGCGGACGCCGGTCTTTTAAGGCCCTTTGAAGCGACCCGGGCGCACGCAGGCTACTGTGTGACGGCCGTCCGTCGGAGCGCCGACCGTGCGGCTCGGCCCGGTGTGGCGGCGACATCACCGTCAGGGGGATGAGGGGTAGTGCGCGGGGGACAGAGAAACGGCAAATGTTGCAATGATGTGCGGCGGAAGATAATGAACTGGGCCGGCGATGAATCGAACAGGGGAGGGGGAGTTGGAGTCGAGGAGATAGAAGGGATGGAGCGAATAACGTGACGTGAGGTGGGAGAGGTTGACGAGATTGGCGGGCAAGGAGATGGCTGCTTTAGAGGTTTCACTTGGGTTAATAAAGGAGAGGTGGTGTGGGAGAATAAAAGGATTGAGGTATGCAGAGGGTACTTTGCGCTGAAGGGATGATGAAACCAATTTCAGGAAAGGAACGTACGTGACTTATGTAGATGGGATGGGCTCTTGCTGAAAGTGTGATTGAGCAACCTGAAGAAGAGCACTTTATTGTGGCGTTCACTATAAACGACCAAGTAGTGTATTGCTGAGCGTCTCACAAGGATGGCTGTGGAGCCACACTAATAATGAAGCGCAGAGGAGGAGGAAATTGTGGCGAGGGAGGCGTCTACGCTCATTCGCGAGTGAAAATTAATTGAGAACTCGAGGCGGCGCGTGTGCAGACTTGGAACGAAATGCATTTAGCTAGGCTTGCGCCCGTTGCGGTTTTCGGTAGATTCGTTAGAAACCGATCACTGGTTCGTACTTAGCGTGGAACATGAGTCCCCCCGGCTAGAATTTACTCCGCGAACTTAGAGATATGTCAACTTACGCATGAAAAACGAAATGTAGAGGATAACTACTAATTGTTTCGTATTTATCAAATGACTGTATGAGTCGGTAGATATTCCTTAGCATAGAGATGCAAAATGCACAAATAGGTGTTTTCATGATATGAGATGTAAAAACCAACCTTTAAAATGATCAATAAACATGCGTCAACTGCAGTCAAAATTATTCTTAATTTTTTGTACACAAATAACACACGACGAGCTAGTGATAGAATCTTCACGTTTATAAAATATTTTAAAAATGTATTATGTATGTGATGTTTCTTGTGAATATACATCGTTTCCGTTCTTTTATTATTGTATCATAATCGTTTGTTCTCCACCTATTCTTAACCTTTTCATGCTATTCCACAAGCGACTCTAGATAATGGAGGAATGGCGATAAACATCCCTTCATTATGTGATGCACGTGCCGTTAACTTCAGTTAATGGTAACGACCCAAAGGCACGTCACTGAATGCAGGTGTCTAGCCCACAGTGTTCTTGGCATCGCCTATCACATGAATTTGTCTTAATAGTGTCTTAAAGGTGAGAGAGAGAGAGATCTTCTGGGCCCATCTACCAACTTCAAGAAAAGTGCATTTCATTCGTACCCCTCTTCTTTCCTCCATCTCTCTTCCTTTCATTATCCAAACGCAATTGTTTTTATTATTATTATTTGTATTTAAATACTAATTAATTATATTAAATTGTAAGTAAATTAAAATTGATTTGTCTTAGTGGCTGAAAAATCGACTACTTGGAAGTTACGTTCAATTTTTATGTATTGAAATACATTTAAAAAGACGCATTTCAAGGTCAATCACAATGCTTGCATTGGAAACAGGTAATACAAAAACTTAGTGAATAGAAAACCAAGTGTGGTACATTTTAGACTTGGAAATAATGCAAACTTGATAAATTCTCTGTACTACGACGAACTACGTGAAAAGGCACCTATGCAAGATTTTCTACTTTTGATGAAATGCTAGAAAGTAACATCCGCCCTAATCATTTGCAATTTGAATTGAGAGCCTACATCGCCTTTTACTACGTTTTTACAATGTTCATTTCCAGAACCCTCATTAAGCATTTAATTTCGATTCAATTTTGTTACTATATTATTCATAGTTCACGAACGTAGGACACTGTATACGAATACGAAGCAGGGATGTGCACGGGCAGAGCGCCTCCTCGCCTGGGCGCCACGCCCCCGCGCCGCGCCACACCGCGCCGCGACGCCCTCTCGTGGGCGCGCGCCCGCAGCAGCAGCAGCAGCAGCAGCAGCAGCGGCTCTTAACGGGCGCCCCGCCGCGCGCCGGACTCCTCCTGACCCCTCGCCCCCTCCCTCCCCCGCCCCCGCCCCCGCGAGAGGGGACAAGTAGCGGCGCCCTGACGCCTCGCAGACAAGCGGCGCGTTGTCACGCGACGACGCTCCGGGCCTCACTCTGCGCTCCCTGCGCCCTCGGAGCGCGCGCCCGCCCGCCCTAACAAGGGCTGGCTGCATGCGCTGGAATGAGCTACGAATATTACGAAGAAATTCCGTTTCCTAAAGGATGCTTCGAGCTCTCGATCTAAATTATTTTGATCTATTGGAGTTAATGATAATAATATAATAGGATATTTCCAATCAAATAATATATTTATCGGAATGAAATATAATATTAAATATGAAATAAAATAGTATATGAATGGAAATTAATAATATGGAATAAAACTATTCTTATTACTATACAATTACCTGGTCATAATAATGGTACTTAATGTTAACAATATCTGAATAAGGTGGCTTAGCAATATAAATTTAAACTATTCATGATACTTTTACTAGTATACATCACTTTAAATTATTATTTTGTTCTTAATAGAATTACATCGTGATGTTAATCTTTTGTGCCTCGGTAAAGGGTAGTAGTATTATCTAACTTTATTATTCTTGACTTATTTGGAGAAACAAGTTTATCTATCTAAATTTATCCATTAATTCAATTTAACAAAGACCAATACCAGATATCAGAATATTGGTTATGACAACATTGGAAACGATAGCCGTGAAGCTACGGCTGCTGGGTCCCAGAGAAGGGAGATGAAGACAATAAACAAAATAGTTGGACAACACGTTTAATTGGGAGTGAGAAGACTGTCAAATTCAAATAAATTTCCTTTAATGATTGATGTTTTTTAAATGAAAGTTATTAGTACCTTCAGTATAAACATATTGGACAGTCTTGTTAGGAATAAAAAGTGTTTTGTTACACAATCCAATATCCAGAAACTTCAGTCAAATTTGAAACTTCAGTTCATCTTATTAAAATTCGAATTGAATTGCACAATCAAGTACTAACTATTGGCGTATCGCTTGACACTTTTCTGAAGTTTTACTCCCCACGCATGCCCCAATAAAAACGCAACTGCGTCAAGAGTCCCTCAGTCTTTCGATGGCCAACGCCTTCTCCGCCACCGCCGCGGTGCCGCGAACTCGGGCGTCGTCACTGGGCGCTCCTCCGGCACCGCGTCGCGTCGCGTCGCGTTGCGTCGCGTCGCGTCGCGGCGCCGCCCCGTCCGAGGACTTTACGGCCGCCATAACTGCGCGGGCGCCTGTTCTAACCGTTCCCCTCGTTAACGACGTCTTCCCTCGCACCCTGCGCGCGCCCGCGCCGCCCTCGCTTCCCTCCGGTTCGTTAAGGTCTCGTTTCGTGAAAGAACGCTAATTATTACCTCCGCGGAACTTCGCTCGGCGACGAGACGCGCTCTGCACGACACGCGACACCCGGAGGGAGCCACGTTTGGCCTTGCCACCGAGATGTTGCTTTGACGTCGCGGTTTGGGCGGAGTGGACTGGGCGACGCGGTTTGGGAGGTGTGGACTGGGTGACGCGGTTTGGGAGGTGTGGACAGGTCGACGCGGTTTGGGAGGTGTGGACTGGGCGACGCGGTTTGGGCGGTGTGGACTGGGGGACGCGTTTTGGGCGGCGCGTTTTGGGCGGCGCGTTTTGGGCGGCGCGTTTTGGGCGGCGCGTTTTGGGCGGCGCGGTTTGGGCGGCGCGGTTTGGGCGGCGCGTTTTGGGTGGCGCGGTTTGGGCGGCGCGGTTTGGGTGGCGCGGTTTGGGCGGCGCGGTTTGGGTGGCGCGGTTTGGGTGGCGCGGTTTGGGCGGCGCGTTTTGGGCGGCGCGTTTTGGGCGGCGCGTTTTGGGCGGCGCGTTTTGGGCGGCGCGTTTTGGGCGGCGCGTTTTGGGTGGCGCGGTTTGGGCGGCGCGGTTTGGGTGGCGCGGTTTGGGCGGCGCGGTTTGGGTGGCGCGGTTTGGGCGGCGCGGTTTGGTCGGCGCGGTTTGGTCGACGCGGTTTGGTCGACGCGGTTTAGTCGACGCGATTTGGTCGACGCGGTTTGGTCGACGCGGTTTGGTCGACGCGGTTTGGTCGACGCGGTTTGGTCGACGCGGTTTGGTCGACGCGGTTTGGTTGGCGCGGATTTTGCTGCAACATCTAATCTAATCTTGATATTCTCGTTCCGATTTCGTTGCTTTTATGAATATAACGTTTTGGTTCTGGACTAGTAGGCTTGATCTCGATGAAGTCGTGTTGATATAAATAGTTTCGTGAATAGGGTAAACTGCAAATTCATCGTACAGTTTCACCTATAATTTTTGCAAGATATTTAGACATTAGTATATTAGTGTTAACACTATGATACATAATTAATATAAATCACCGAGTTAATATGTATCATATACTTCTATTTAACAATCTAGAGTGTTATGTAATGCTCTGATATGTAAGCATACTATGGGTGTACCAACTCACACCCCCGCTTCTGAGGAAGGCCTTAACCCTCAAGGGATACGATTGATTTAAAATAAAAAATATAAGTAAAATAAATATATAGTTCTTGAGCAAGAGACATTGTGAAGATGTTCCCGAATTGGCGGGTAGATGTACGTCTTCCCCCTGCGAGCTTACATTTTTATGTCTAGAGAAGAGGAACGCCATAAGCACATTATTGTCAATCACTATAGTACTTCTCTTACTACCGCCCCCACCATCGCTGAGGCAGTATCTTTTTCGAAGTTGACCAAATTATATTAATTCATTAATCAATAGTTGTGTCACAATTTCGCCTTTACCGCGTATACCTTGTTTACTTCAATATACCAATAAAATCAAATAGTCTTGGTTTACACTAACATCCTGTAGGGGTACATTAGTAAGTTTTTCCGCAAAAATTTAGTGACAGAGGCGCTAGTGGTAAAATGCATGGGATCTCACCCGAACCGATAGTCCTAGCTGTCTTCATTCCCGGAACGCCGTCGTCCCTCGCACAGGACAAAATTCTTTGGGAGTTATTCCAAGCCTCATCGTCCTTGAGCTTACCCCATGCACGATATATAAGGTTACAACATGTTTTGGTTAATAATATGCTCTCTCCAAAATTGGGTTCATAAAAAAAGTAGGACCTGACATAGCTATAGCGTGCCGAATGACACGAGTAGTAGATGAGCACGAAATATTTCAATGCAATTATTCTTTTATAATATAGCATTAAGAAAATGCAAATTATATTTTAGCTAGAACTTGCAAAATTAATAATTAGATATGTTAATTTACAAGACATATTTAACTCTTTATTCATTCAGAAATGAACGGCACATATTTCTTCTGGCGTTTTATTTTACGAATTCAGTTTCAATACGCTACTGTTGAAGATTATTGTAAGATATTTCAATGATGGTTGCACTTATTTTATTCATTGGCTTCTATGTTTTAGGGTCTTGCAGTGCCGGAGACTTTTCATACGCGTGAAATGAGAATGTGCAGATCAGAGTTCATTAGTGAATACAAACACACTGTGTTAGGTTAATGTCCTCCATTCTCCCTCTGCCTCTGACCTCTTTTTTCCTTCGATTTCTCTTATCTTTCGTCTCCCTCTCCTTTTTCTTTTTCTTCCTGTTGTTAATTTAATTCTGATTCTCTTCTTCTTTTTCATCTTTATTTTCTCTTTGCTCTTCCTCCTTTTCTTAGTTTTCTTTCGCTTCTCTTTCTATTTGACTTTCTTATTTTTAGTTCTCTTTATTTTTCTTTTTTCTAGTTTAATTTATTTTCTTTCTTCATCTCCTTCTCTTTTTCCCCTTTCTTTTTCCCATTTAGTATTATGGCCTGACAATAATATTTCAGTTGCTACTCACAGTATCCTGCGACGCATGAGTATCAAGCGGGTTGCCTAAGTGGCAACTGACTCTCATCAGCGATTCAGCTCTAATCAGAGAGATTGAACGTCATTTCTTCTCCTTCTTCTTCTTCTTCTTCTTCTTCTTCTTCTTCTTCTTATTATTATTATTATTATTATTAATAATAATAATTATATTAATATTAAGAATTTTCGTTAAAAAATAATATTTTAGTGTGCGTATTGTAAGTCAATTATAGAACAAGAAGGCAGTAGTTGCAACCGGATGTTTTTGAACCATAAACCATGTTTATATACGAGAACTTTTATAAAATGCAGTTTTTTGTGAATAAACTTGTGACTTCATTTAACTTATTTTAATTGTACTGCTGTAAATGTTAAAGTATAAAAGGGTTTGAAACAGAATATTAAGAATCCATGTGATCACTCTTTGTCTAGATTTACATTTCCCTTCCAATCATCTCCTCATTCACCTTAACCTCGTTACACTTCCATATCTTCACACTGCTATCTTATCTCACTTTCCACCTCTTCCCACTTCTTACTTCACCAATCTTCTCAACTCTTCTCACTTCCCGATTCGCCACACTTCCCGCCTCACCTCTCTACTGCTTTTTTGTTCTATTGACAAACCTTGGCATCACGGTGGTTTAGTTTGCTTTTCTTCATATTTCCTGGATCGACCTGCTCACCATCGAAGGTTACTCGAGCAACATGAATTTTAATATTTATTTTTATCTTAGAAAGCAATTTTGAGTTGAGGAAGTTGATATTCTAAAGCGGAGAGTTTGCTGCCACTCTTCGCAGAAAGGAGAGTTTTGGTAAAGCATTATGCCTCAAATCTTTCCAATACAAACTAAGGGAATATAAGAAAAACGAGAACAGTGTGTGCCATTAGAAATGGGTACTAAATTGATACTACGTTTTTTGCTTCATTCTTTACAAGAAAGAAAGATCTTCTATTGGAGGTTTGGATATTTTCAATAAATTTTTCAATTTCTCTTACAACACAATTATACATTGCAGTTATTTTGTTCTGAATGTCTGACAGGGATACATTTTAATACAAGTTTTTATTTTAAGACCCTGCTTATTTCAATTCCAGGTTATTTATAGGGATATTTAGCTGTCAAAACATGTGTAAAATTGTCTTATTACGATGGTAAGTCAATAAGTATCTGCTCTCTATGTTTATCATCGATTACAACATTACACAATTTACAATGAGAATCTTTTCTACATTGGTATGCTTGTAAATGTACTTGATTCACTATAGCATAAGTCTTTTGGATACCTAGAAAAAAAGGAGATTGAGTAACAAGCCATATACGTTCTTCTTCCTCACCTGTAGGTTGGAGACAAATCTTCGGCCATTTAAAGCGTCTTAAAATAAACCAAACATTGTAATTAGCCTAGACAAGTATCCGAAATGCTCTGACTCCTCAAAATACAGATTTTGATGATCATGGGCGGCGGTATGTGGATAAGCGTTGTCTTGTAACAAAATGTCTTTCTACAATCCATCTCCGCGTTCTCATAGAGAGAACCTGACGAACGTGCGATTAGATTAGCGCCGTCGGTAGTAGATACTCAGCGGTTTTTTAGAATTAGGGCACGGGCTTACTCAATATTGGGTTTAGTAGAGAATGAGGCTGGAAAATGGATCTTTTTCTCATCTCGAAGGCCTGTTTGACTGCTTTTGAACGGTTCAATTCATTGGTAAACTGTTCTCCAAGGAAAGACATTTCACCTACATTAGGGAGGAAGTCTTCTAAAGATTTCAACATTTGGTCCACGTTCAAAACACACACACACACAAAATGAAAGCCTGTTCTTTTTCATGCAAACGGAGAGTGCACATGTTTGTGTCATGTTTACGTCGAAATAATCGAGCAAACATTAAGTGATAAGGCTGAAAGTTTCCATAATGATAGTGAAAGAACTTATCTGAAGGCTCTCACAAAGTTGTACAGTCAACCTTACAGGTGAATAGTATAAAAGTGTAATACTTATTGATTTACTCTCATATAACGTTCTTCCCGTGCTGTGGTTCCGGGTTCGATTCCCGGTCGAGGCAAAAATAGAGTTGTAGCTTTCCTTTAAAATCGTCCCAGTTTCTATAGCTGTGTAACGAAGAAAAGCTGAAGCAGACGGATATTGCTAGGTACGGCGAAGAGAATACGTCATGTTCGCCTCGTGCCGCTCTTACCCCCAAGTATGGGAATTTAACTAGACCCAGGCATGGGGAACACCGGTAGCTGGCCGGCGAAGTCGGACTACCAACCCAATAACGCCAAATACATACAACTATCTTATTTAGAACGATACGATGAAGAATGCAATTATCGAATGTACAAATCATGCAGGAAATTGGAAAGTGCCAACTCTCGCTAAATATTATTAATATAACTACAGCCTACAGCAGCAAAAATGCTGCAGGACGAACTCACATAAAATGGTTTGCCAAAAAGGAAGGCGCACTACTCAAGAACAACAAAGAAAATACTTTTATAACACCGTAACAAATTATATAATTTAACAGAAACACTTTAAACGAATTATCAGTTTTGTTGTCCTCATAATCCTCAACAATAACGTTCTATTATTGTTGTAATAATGTTATATAATATAAAATTACCAAGGAAAGTGTCAATGGGTGACTTTCTTACTTATATTCCATTTTGTGTTGTAAATATCTGTTTATAGTATTTACTGATTGTTTCTCCTGTAAAATAGATTCTAAATATTCCTTGATGAAAACGAATGTTACAATAACACAGTATATATTATACTGTGTTATGTGTTATATATATAACACATTAATATATATATATATATATATATATATATATATATATATATATATATATATTACAACAATGTTTTACCTACCAATGATATCAAAACGGTTCTTTTCCATAAATGTTTCATGTAAATAATTATTCATTGAGGGTCGGTCCCTTACTTGTACTCTTTCTATCGCTTTGTTACCTGGTAAGCAGCTATTCAGTGTTTAAGAATTGAGTCTGGCCCGCTGAGTGGAAATAAGCGAAAAACACAATAAAATACTTGCATTTTCAGTCAAAATTTAATCGGTTTCATAGTTTCCGTATTTTTTGTGTTTCTGGGTATCTAACACACACACACACACACACACACACACACACACACACACACACACACACACACACACACACACACACACACACACACACACCTCACATGATCCGAAGCTTCACAGTTTTCTTTGAATTTCTGCGCGCATTGGAAATAGGAATTTTCTTCATTTTCATTGCCCCCACTATGTAATTTTCTGGACTTCTCTCTTCAGTAAAATGCCGTAAAATGCAAAGTAATTAATACTTGCGAAAAGTAATGGAAGTAAAAAAAAGACTGTTTTGCAATAAAAACTTTCAAAGTGGAGATGACTTGTAAAGCGGTTGTAGGGCGTGTGTAGGACTGTCGGCGAGAAATCGATTTTCGATGGCAGCCATTGTTGCCCCCGTTCGACCAGAGCGGGGGCGAGAAGGGTGGTGAGAGGTGCGGGAGGGGGGAGGGAAGGGACGGGTGAATGTCGGCGAGTGGGCGCGGGACGATGACGCAGGCAGGTAGCTCAGCTCAATTCCTCGCGTTCCGCCGCGGCGCTTCGCCGTCTTCCGGCAGGCCTCTCGTTTCCGCTGTAATCAGCCCCCGCGGAATTTACCGCCTCGCCGACGCCAACCTCTTTGCAGCCCCGCCCTCACAGACACGCTGTCGAGGGGCAGTCGTCGTCGCTGTGACGCCTCCGCTCGCTGTCTTCCAGTCGCCGCCACAGTCGCCGTCGCCCCGCCTACCTGTTGCCGCCTCGTCCTCTCTCTTTCTCGTGCCATTCTGGCGTAGTTGCTCGTTACCCAATTCCCGCGCCTCTTGTGAAAGTCCAACCTGCAATTTGCTTAGATTTCTGCCGAGATGTACCTTGTTGTTTTTCTCTTTTGTTCCACCGGTTTTGCGTATTAATTACTTTTTCCCTCTCGTAATATGATTTATTCGGGTTTATTCATGTTGCTTATTTAAACATTAAATTTCTCTCGTTATCACTGCCGCCATAATTGTTCCTGTGATTGTAGACGTTTCTTATATTTCCTGTTGTTAACATTGCTGTTCATTTTGTTGGTACTTTTGCTTATCTGTTAGTAATCTCTCTCTCTCTCTCTCTCTCTCTCTCTCTCTCTCTCTCTCTCTCTTACTTCTTTTATAGTCACTCACTTATTTATGTAATATTTATCTTTTCACTGATAGAGTACAGTAACATGAAAACGACATATGATAATCCAAATGTAAATTTGGCATCAAAATGGACTGACATGACAGGCCGGAGAAAGTTGAAAATTGACTGAGAAACGGAAACAACATTACGTTGCCGTGATATGCACCATCCAACCAATCAGGAGGTAATACATTAACGTCCTGACGTGTAGTATATGTCTAAGACTATAATATTCTTTTATTCATAATTTCACTCTTATATTTTACAATCCAGTGAAACTTTCTTCGCTACCAATTTTTTTTCTTCTAGACTTTCCTCGTTATTTCATCTCTCATATACATTAACTTATTTGGAATTTTATTATTTGATAATCTTGTTTTACCGAATAACTTTGTTTCTATAGTTTTCTATTAGAATTTTTCTATTTATTAAGGTCTTACTCTTACATTCCACTTCATTGCTTTTTATCACCTCATTTTGGGAACCATTTCTTTCATTATATTTTTTTAAAATTCAGTGGTGGTAGCAGAAATCTTGTGGTGCTCCTTAGTGTGAGTTAGAAAATAATCAACCACAACAATATGCCAAACCCCTTTTCCCAAACCCAAAACATCCCAAAGTTAACTTTCGGGAAACTATTCATTATTTTTATTTTATTTAATCATTTTATCTCACCTATTTCTCACATTCCTTTGTACTTCCAGATTTTAGGTAATTTTCTTATTTTTCCTCTTCCATATTACAGACACTCTGAAGATGGGAAAAGAGTTTTGTGAAAGTTAACTTTCGTATGTTTTAATAAGGAATACAACTGTTATTGTTGTATATTGTCTAACTCGCAATGTTTTCTTTTGTTCTGTCTACTCTGAACCTATGAAATGCTGATTTATTTATATAATTTATTCAATAATAACAGGAATTAATTATCCAAATGTCTTCAAAACATTGAAAATTTATTGAAGGATTGCATTTGGTTAGCATTTAGTTGATATTTAATTTTGATATGGAAATCTAGATCGCAGGTTTTCTTGTATGATTTTTACAGAATTATTTCCGTTTCTAAGTTACCGATATGAAACAGACGAGATGTCAAATGACTCTTGCTTTAACGACATCTTGTGTATTTTATATTTACAATGGAGAATTTTTCCGTTGATCAAGAAATCATGACTTCCTTTCTACCTCTTTCACTTTTTGTCATCTACGTTCTCTTCTTTCCGTTTCTCAGCAGTGTTGCGCGTACGTCGTTGTAGCGTTTGGCTTCTCAGTTCCCAGCCTTTGAACCTACGCCGCCCGAGCAGCACTTGCTTTCCAGTTGTTTCTCCGTTACCATGGGGACTGTTGGCGACGCGCCCCGCCCACTCCGGCCGGGTTTCAGCCCCGCCCTTCACCCCACCACACCTAACGCGGCCTCGACGGCCGTTTACGGCACCGCCAACGCCGCTCTCTGCCGCCCAAGCCCCCGCTCCCGCCACCGCCACCGCCACCGCCATACAGACACTGCCACTGCCACATGGCCACTACCACCGCCACTGCCACTGTCACGCCACCACATCCACGGCCACTGCCACATCACCATTCCCACAGTCATGCTGCCATTGCCACTGCCACATCACCACTTCCACAGCCATGTTGCCATTGCCATTGCCACATAGCCACTGTCACACTTCCCCTCTGCTACGGTCCACCACCATTGTCACTGCCACACCACCACTGCCACTGTCAAAAGTACCACTACCACTGCCATTGGCACACCGCCGATGCCACTGACACATTGATATTGCCATTACTACTGCTACTGAACTGCCACTGCCACACCACAACTCCAACTGCCATACTACCATTGCCACTGCCACACAGCCACCACACCACTACTGCCACTGTCACACCACCAATGCCACTACTACATTACCACTGTCATTAATACTTCCATACCACCACTACCACTGTCATACTACAATTGCCACAGTCACACTGACACTGCCTTATCACACGACTACTACTGTCATACTGCTTTTGCCACTGCAACTGCCACACTGCCGCTGTCACACTGTCGCTGCCACACTGCCACTGTCACACTGCCACTGATACACCGCCGATGCCACACCGTCATTGTCACTGCAACTGCCACATCTTCCGTTGCCTTCGCTTCCCACCGCCTCCTCCGCCGCCTCCGCCGCCGTCCTCCCTCCCTCCGCCGTCCTCGTCGCGTCGAGTCGCGCCGCGCCGCCTCCACGTCGGGAGCTGTGCCCCAGAGCTCCGTCATTAGAGGCCCATTAATTGAGTGGCTGGGCTTCTGATTGCCCGCCGACGTCTTCTCTCCCACCTTCTGCGCTCTTTTCGTCGCTTTTTGCTGCCCGCGCCCTTCGCACCGGCTTAGCGACAGCCTGCGCGTTGACGGCGACAGGTGGGCGGCGCCGCTGAGCCTGGCTCTGGCCTGCGCGGTCGCGCCCGCTGGTGAAACGACCTGCGGAGGAAGGGCAAAGGCGTTGACACTTTATGGTCCGTTTGCATTTAGGGCCGATCTGCATTTGATGTCTGTGATTTACAAGCGAGAATTGCATTCTTTAGTAGTAGGTTTTGCTCTTTGAAGTACGATATCGTCAATTGAGGATGTTTGTGTATTATGTATGCTCTCTACTTATTCTTTTTACATTATTGTAAAAAAATAAGTGTACTTGAGAAAACAATTTTACGACAATTATGTACTTAATCAACAATTATATCCAAATACATCATTCCACATCACCAAAATAGTTCGGTTTAGTGTGTTATTGATTACACTAGGACCCCCTTTTTATCCTTCATGGCTGTAAATTTAACATATTCAATCCTAAGAGATATGGCTCTCTGCTCTGTTGTACTCGTGTAACTGTGTATGTGTGGAACTGTAAACGAAAGAAAAAGTTAATTCAACCTCATGTGTACCCAATTCATTGTTTACAGAGAAAAAAACGAGAATTTTTCTTTCAATATTCAAAATCTGAATATTGAACTTAACAAAAGAAGAGCATTTGCAATTTTATAGTAGCTTTCACCTTCGATAAAATCATAAAACCTTTAGAATTATATTAGAAAAGTAGTATTTTTCTTCTTTTAAAATGACCATTAATCCTTCATTATTGTCTAAAACTTATTTTTTCCTTGCAAATAGCCTTGATATATAACTAGACGCTCATATTTCACTGTTTGGGCTACGAAGTATTCGTCCATTTGTAAATAAGGTCTGCCTATAATTTCAGTTTATTATAGTCTCAACGGAAGTAGATTCTACAGGTAGAAATTTTTATTCGCTATATAATCGATACGATATGTGAAATGATCCTACTTTAACACACAATTTATTTGATTTCTTAGATATTAAATCACTCACATTTGATCCACCAACCGATTTACAGATTCATCCTTCGGTTCTTCATCAGGGAAAACTTTAACAGGGAACGCCTCGGATTTAACCTCAGCACGACTCTGTGAAGTTGTATAAGAGGTTAAAAGAATAAAAAAAGAGGAAAAAGAAGCAGTTTCTCCAAGTCTGCGCCTCTGACTTGAAAGACAGAAAAGGACGGAGAGAAATATTCGAGAGAAAAAAAAGGGAGGGGACCTTGAGGAACACCACGTTGGCCCTGCAGCGTCGTGATCCTTTAGAATCAGCGCCCCTCCTCCATTATTTGCCATGTCGCTCTGCTTCTTACCGGCCTTCTCCTCCGCCACTGCCCCCCAACTCCACTGCTCTGCCCGGCATCGCGCCTCGCTTACTTCCCTCCCCCCATGGTCTTTCCCCGGGTCTTTTGCGCTTCTTGTTCATCCCGCGTCGCCCAGCCCTCCTGTCCTCGCGGCCCCGCCAGCGCCTCCCGGTGCTGCCGTCAATATCCATAATTTATGTGGCAGCGATTTTCTTATCGCCAGCCGCGGTTTCCCTGATCGATAGGCAGCGAACGCGCACCTGACGAGTTGCGGGGGCGGTGGCAGCGAGAGAGGCGATGATGGCCGCGAGGACGAGCGAGACGGTCCCTGGGCGAGAGGAATTACCTATCATGGAGGAGAAACTAATGGCAGTGTTGGTCAGTTCATTACGAAAAATTATTTGATAGATGTTATTGTTGGGAAATTAAAAAGAAGTGTTTTTGTGGTAGTTGTTGATAAAGTTCCTCTTAATGCGTAATTGTAAAATGCCAATTTTTGAACTAGCGGTTGACATAATAAATGGATAATCGATTAAATGTACATTTTATAGCGAATATGAAGATAGTTTAAGGATGCAAATTCTACATGATTCATGGCGTGATCACTTACTTCCTGAAATTGTCTGCTGGAAGATAATGTTAAATAATAATTTTTACATATGATCGTACGTATATATCACATGAGTCTCGTATATAGGGACGAGTTTAATATTTATACTAGAAGAAAGGTTATTTGAAAGAATCTAATTGGCTGTGTGGAATAAACATCTTCATTTTCTGAATAATATTCTAGAAGGCATCTTCTTCGATTCGAGATTTCTTGAATTCCATTTCGTGGAGGTCGGAAGGAACCAAGTGAATGAAACGAGATTTTCCCCAACCTTCAACTTCCCTCTCTTTTCTCTCTCTGTCGTCTTTTGCCAAACTCCACGCTGATCATTTGCAGAGCCTTCTCACAAAATGGAGTCCTCAACAAAGATCATTCCCGGTATTTAATAATGATGGAGGGAGGTTGGAAGACTTGATTACCCGCGTGTGATAATAGTAGATTATGCAATTAGTTTATGTTAAGCTTTATTGTATGAGTGCATGTTTTGAAAACGAGCGATGTTAGAAGCGAGTTTTCAAATTTGTACGAATGCAATAAAGCAACATTATAAACGAGTTGCATACGCTATTTTTTGTATAACAGCATTATAAATTTATAAGAGATTTCAAATTAATTTTGCAAAAACCTTTCTTGTTACGTCTCGGATATTTGACATCCAAAGCCCTCTGGAAAGCTAATTCAAGATGGCATTGTTGACATTTGTGCGAGAAAACGGTGTTCCGTTTACCTCTACCTTCCCCCCACCCCGATTCTCTCGCTGCGATTGGCTGAATGTGTGATGACGCAATCTACGTGCAGAAAAATCTAAATCTAATACGTCATCATTTGTGCCGTGAAATGCCCAATTATGAACTACTTCTTGCAACAGAAAAGGTCGTTTATAATGCTGGAATACAAAAACAACAACAAAAAAACAAAAACAAACAAACATATTATCCTAGGACAGGCCACCTAGAACAGTAATGTGACAATGTGCTGAAATTCTCTCTCAAACATGAACACAGAAGATGGGATATTTGTTACATTCGTATTAAAAATGGAAATATTGTGCAATTTTGGGGTGTAAAAATTGCAATTTATTAAAATTACTCACATAAGCATTAATTCAAGTAGGATTCTTTGATATAATATGAAGTTTGAATTGTAAATATTGTTTTAATATAGGGTGTACAGTTTTCTTGATATTCTTATCACTATTATCATTTTGGTTATAATGACTATCTCGTAAAAACCTTTCGAAATTTGTCAAATTGCCTATTTATTAGCAGTAAGTCTTTTACGGAATATACAAGAAGTAAAATTTGTTTATGTTTAGTTTATAAATGTTTGAAAAAATATTTTAGATTTAATTTCAATGTAAATTTCACATTCTTTGTAATGACAGCAATGGATGAAGAATACGCTATTAGCGAAAAATAACTGCTGATAATTAAATAGTTTGGTGTAGATAAAAAATGAGATTCTTGACATACTGAATAGTGATCAAACCACAAGTATGGAAGCTGCAGTGAAATGCATGTTCCGAAAATAGTTGAAATGAAAGATGGCATACCTTTTTAGTAAAGGGGCTTGTCATTTTATCTCGGCAAATATTCGAGGTAGGATATCGAGTTTCATAGCAAAATCCGGTCATGTTTCTCCCATACAGTTTTTGTTCTCCTATCCCGTGTTTTGTTTTAACCAGTGTTACTATTAGTGAGTCGACAATATTAAGGAAGTGTATTGCAAATTAAAAAGAGAAACATTTTGAAAGCTAGATGAAAGATGCGCTAAGAGAAGGGCTAGAAGTATTAAGGCATTATTTGTTATCTGCATATAAAACAATTTAAATCTAGGTTCATAACCTAGGAACGAAGAGTGAATTAAATAATAACCCAATAAAGGTGAATTAGTTAAATGTTAAAGTAGAACAGAACACTGAATAATCTCAATTGCGAAAATCATTAATCGATATTTGACAAAGACGTAGAACAAATTTCTGCAAACATTCTGTATCATGACGCATGTAGATGTGCACATGATATATTTTGTTTCTGTAAATTGTTGAATTAAACGTGATGGAATATTAAACAATTAATTTTACATTTTATTTACGTACACGAGTACGGACACTTCTTTTAATTAAAATAGACCCCCTCAATGTGTGGAATATGTTGATAGAACATTTATTCCACTCTAACACTCAAATTAGTTTTCATTGAAGATATGATAGCCCATGTTCACATCTTAGTCTGTTGAGAAGACCCTATTAACAGATTAACGATTTCCTGGAATTTGTTGAAGCACCCGTTCCTCTCTTTTCAAGCACCGAAAGAAGAGAAGGGTTTAAGAGCTTTGAGTAAAGAAGAAATCCTTTCTTTAATGGATTTGCTGGGAGCAGGGAGACTACTTCAAGATGAGCCACAGAAAACGCGATTGAAAGATGATAAATACAAATCAAATAGAGAAATGTTCTTAGTGCAGCATGATCACGCAGCGAAGCAAATGGGACATTATTTGCTTACACGATTTTCAAGAACTTTCATGTGAGTAGTGCATAAACGGATACATATATTGGATACCATTACGTTTCAGAGAAACACTTGTTTTATTACTTAATCATTTTTACGTTCTGTTTGTTTAATTCAATGTTAGTTTAATGTTAAATTTTGAGATCATAACGCACGTACAACAAAAATGTGTGATTTTACTTCAGTTTCAGCAGTGCCATATCTCTGCAGCATTACTTATTCGGAGGTCGTAGGGTTCGAGTTTCGACAATGGAGAATTTTCGACGCTACGTCAAATTCAGCCGCTGTCTATAAGGTTATTGTAGTGGCCGGCTGCTATGATCGGTGGCTTTCCGTGGCTTCTCCGATTAATACCAGGTGATTGTCGGACCAATACCAAAATGGAGCACGGACCGCGCGCGGTCATTCCTTCCTTTTCCTTATCCAATTCTCTGCTTTTACTTTCACATACTACTTGCACTACACTATCACACGTGTCGGGAGGCTAATCGGGAGCCTCGAGCTCGTCTCGGATAGGGCGGTGCCCTACTGTGGGAGATATTTGGAACAGAAATTTCCCAGCAAACCGACAGATAGGTTGGTGCAGCTTCTAACCGGTGCCCGAACCGCCGCTTCCAGGCATAAAAAAATTAGCTACACTTACGGAACAATGACCATAGCTGTTGACTTGTCCTGAATCATCAATCAATCAATGAATCAATCGATCGGTCTCACACAAGAACGACACTGCCGACACTGCCAAAAACCGTTTCCCTTTATTATTTAATTCCAAAAGACCTCATTTCTTTATTTGGTTTCTATCTGTGGCATTTACTCTCTTCGTGTACTCTAGATTTTATTACAGTAATCGACATATACATTTTGTTGTCAACATTCCTTGACAAAACAACTTACAGCCCAGTCAAATTAGACACTTGACTTGATTGCTCTCTGATACCAACCGTACATTGTACTAAACATCCGGAAGGGGGGTGTGTGTGTGCCGGGGGGTGGGTGGGCAGTTTAAAGTTGATTTTCCAACTTTTTTGCATATATTTCCATAACTATCAATACTCACGAAATCTATGCTCTAAACAAAATTAAAGAAGACTAAATTTTCTACAAAATAGTTCCTATGAGATTTTTTTGTAAAATTAACACTTTTATAGTTATCTATTGTTTGTTTGATAAGGGTAGAATAAAAATATTTGGTGATGAATTGTGTACACTGCCAACATAAATTACATAAAAGAATATACGAGAGTACAAATATCCTAAATGGAATATCACGTTTACCGCGTACATAGATGGACAAGGCGAACGACACACTCAAAGTTTGACGAGAGGATTCAATGATTATAGAATTGGAGGAAGCCTCATTATTGCTATTTTTTTGTTTTTTGGTAGGAAACGTGTGTTAGCTAGAATGTGTTCTGAAATTCGTCGAATTTCGGTCGAAAGCAGTGTCAAATGCATATTCCTTAGGAGATGCTGAATGAAGCCAACTGCGATCCATAATTGCTGAAACGAGTCATAACTGGCGAAGAAAACACGCTCAATCGTCCAAAACAGAGCATACCGAAAAAAGGCTGAATCGCCCAAATGCAAGATTCCTGAAGTGTCAACACCAAAACAATCATGTCAAATTCGATCGAATTTGAAGGTTTTATTCATTATTTTCATGAATTTCAACGGCTTAGAGCATCACGAGTTCTTGCCACCAGGTCACAGTGACAATGAAGAGTACTACTTCACGCCATTTGTGTGAAGCACTCATAAGAGAACACCCGGATTTGTGGTGAAACAATTCATGGCAGCTGTTTAACGATAATGCAGATGCTCACACTTCACTGCTTGTTCGTAAATTTTTAGCCCAGAACAACACTGTTATGATGCCACATCCTCCGTATTTGCCGGATATGGCACTCTGTATCTTGGTTTTGCTCCTAGTCCCAAAATGTCATAAATGTGAAGAAACTATTTTGAAGAGGACAAAATCAATATTGATGAATAATGTTTTTGAGGCAAACTAAGTTTTCGTGCACTTATTGATCGTATTACAAGATTTGATACCAGAGAAGGCTTGGGATTATCTGAGTCCCGAATAATCAATGCAGTCATTAGGAAAAGCAACAGAATAATTAATTGCAAAATGGTAGATGCCATTAGCGATTTTAGGATTATTGGGATTTCCCCCAATTCCGTAATCATTGGATCCCCTCGTCAAACATTAAGTGTGACTTGCAGCAGCAAAAATGCTGCTAGTCGAGTGTGGAAAAAATGAGCCTTGAAGCAGAAAAAATAACTTTTGTGAAACTGAAGCTTCTTTGTCCGTCGTAAGCAGTGTCATAAACAATTTCGTATTGTATTGGATATGATCCATTATTTTAGTCGTTGTTGGCATTATGAAATTGAAAATTTAATGTTGGAAAATTAAATAACTCTCCCTTCATTTATTTTCGAAACATATCAGGGATTTTCAGAAACTATCAGAAAAGAGTGATGCATTTCACGAAATTGAGGAAAAACGTTCTTTCATAACCGAACTTGGAAGTTCATCTGGTAGCTCTCTTACGACCAAATGTGCAATTCGTATTGCGGCACCACTTCTGATTGTATCGAAGCTCTGGCTAATGCAGGTTACGTAATCAATAGCGAAGAAAAAAGATGGCGTGCTTTGAAGCCATTTATCAGCATTGGTTGAGGACATTTGAATAAACAAGAGTACTTGCCTTTGTATAACACAAAGCTAATCTCATTCGATTCAAATCAAGGAATTTGGAAATTAGCTGGACACGAAAACATGGTAAATCTAGGGCTTATATAAATTGATCATGTCATGTAAAACGAACATTTTATTTTGTGCGTTTTGTTAAGTCAAATACATGCTATTTTACACTTTGATAAAACTAGATGAAAATATGAACACTAAATATGTGAGTCATATGAAATAAATATCTGGAAGGTTTTTACTTGTTGGTTTCTAGCAATAATGGCTAAATTGAAACCAGATTAGGTGGTCGGATTTACCTCTTGGAAGAAAGGAGTATGTTAGTAAAACATAGTTAATTCCTTGTGCGGACATGTGAAGTTTCGAAGTAAAGTTTGGAAATGGTTGGCGCAAGTATGTTGCTCTAATTTTTTAATATAGCGCATTCGTATGATGAGAGAAACAGTGGCATATAATGGAGTTAATAATTTTCCAAATTTATTAGACATTGGACAGTTTACACGTAGCATAAACTTTTCAGGGCATAGCATAAACTATGCAGTAGAAACAATTTCGTTACGAGGCCGATTCTACCTCCGTCTGCTGCTGTTCGTCTGGTGGAAAAAGTGTTTCCGCTAGGTGATCTCGAGATTCTACTAATTTCCTACCTCTCATTCCGCAATTATTCCAACGTAATTGTTTTCATCTTAATCAGAACAAATGATACATTTCTCATCTTCAAATTGACCGCTCTTGGTAGATTTCATGCACCAGACGTAGCTAATCGTAGGCAAAATTTGGAAACTAGAACAAAGTGAAGTGTCGGAAGCTCCCACTATTTTCCCCCATTGAATAATTTCAGAAGCTACTTGATGTTTTCTGAGGAGTTAAGAGACTTTTTTGTCAGAAAAAATTATTGGCACTAAAATTCCCTAATTTTAGCCAACATTTGATACCAAGATGGGGCAATAGAACATAAATATAGAAAGCTACGATTACCAAATTACACCAGGAAAAGTTAAAGCTTCAAATTTGAGATAGAGAAATAAATAGGCATCAGAACAGATTAAAATATTAATTCTCATTGTTAAGGAGCATTCTAATGCTGTATTTTACACTACATTAAAAACGGTGATATGACCTGAAATGTCACTTTGGCCTAATGTAGGTCTGTGCCATTTAACTGAAATTTTAGTTTCATAACTTATCATGGTATGCTAAGAATGAAAAAAGATCCTTTCGTAATGGGCTCTATTACGTCTAATTTAATTACTGCCGAGGTTATGATTTTCATTACCTTAAAAGCCCAAAGATAAAAACAACGCCGGATTGCAGATTATATTATGTCTTGACTTTTCATTCAAATCTAGTCGAAGAAAATGAACGTGCGGGAGACTAAATATTAAACGATGTAGAAAATTAATTTATAGCTTTCATATTGCGATTAAAATTATAACCACCATCAGAAGGTGTGAAAGAGTTTTTGATTGTATACATAATTATGATATATTCACATTCGCTTTTAGTGAAAAATTGAAAACCCATTCCATTTTCTCATCGTTCTATAGATATATCTATTACATTTGTTCTCCCTGTACATATGCAGGTAAATAGCGAGATTCTATTAAGATTTATATTCTTTTCTGTGTATTTCTTTTCGATATTTTGTGAAGATTTACGGTCTTTCCAGAGCAGCCAGATGGCTTGTTCAGGCCAACCTTAGACCACGAATACTCTACTCTAACCTGAAATCTTCGAACCACAGATAACGCGGCCGAAATAAAGAAACCTTCGTTGACAGGAAAACACCAGAGCAGTCAGCATCTTGATGTCGCCCCACACATCCCCCGCGAGGCGCGCCCTGGAAGGCAGGTGCCTGGGGGCGGGGGTGGGCGTCTCGGTGATCACGTGAGGCGTCGAGGCGCGGAGCGATAAGCGCGCCGTGGGCGGGGGCGGGGGCGGGGCGGTCCAAGGAGCGCGATAAGAAGGGCGAGAGTGCCGGGGGGCGGCGCCGGGTCGGGCCGGGCCAGCGGTTCGCGTGAGTCGCCACGTAAGAGGCCGGGACGAGGCGCTGACGAGCGGGCGATAGGCCGAGCGGGGGCGCCCTCTTCAGTCAGGCGCAGGTCCTCGTCCGCGCCGCGTCGTCTCGCGCCACCCCTGCGCCCTCGACGCACCCCCTCTCTCGACCACCCCCCTTCCGAACCGGGGCCGCCGTCCCCCTCACTTCTCGAAATTCCGGCGTTTCCGAACGCACTTCGCAAGCCCGCCGCGCGCCGCCCGGAGTTTCCGAACGCACTTCGCTCGAGTTCACGATCGCTATCCGGAAGTGAGTGAGCGCGCTTCTGGAATATGGAGGCCGCTACGAGGGCTCTTGAACGCGCGCAGTAGCAGTTACTACGCATCCGTAACTTTCTAATGTTACCTTGCCTTCTCAAAGGACCCTATGTACTCGAAAGAGTGATATTCGGAACGTTAACTGTGATATAAGTGTGGAGTTTTATGTATTACGAGTGCTACACAGCTTGTTGAAAACGATATATTTCATTAAAATGGTGATAAAAAGTATGAGACTACATGAACAGTTTCCAAATATTTAATGAAGTTCTCCACCGCGCTAATGAAGATTCCAATGCATTATGTTTACTCCCATCGTGTCTTCACATTTTTTCTAAACGTGATCATTACAATTTAGAGGTCTCGAGGACAGTGTAGCAAACGCAACCGTGAACTTTCTGAACGCGTCCCCGCGTGCGGTCGCTGACAGCGTTTGCGGCGCCATCTTGCCCGCTTCTTCGTCTAGTCGTCGGTCCGCCCGCCGCACGTGGCCCTCGGCGCCGAGCCCTTGGACGGGGCTGTCGTCCCTCTGAGGTCGGCCGATGGGCTTCCTGCGGACGTGACCATGCCGCGCGCGGGGGCGCCCTCAACCGCCACCGCCACCACCACAACCACCGCCGTCATCACCGCCACCGCCACCAGCGCCGCCGGCCTGTGAGTGCGGCGCGACGTCTCCCCGCGATGGAGGGCGACTTCCCACGCAGTGCGGTACGTTTCCGCGTCTCCGGCGCACCCCCTGCCCTTCTGCTTCCGCTCCGCGCGGGAGAGAATTACCGCTCCCCCCCCCCGGCCGGTCGCACTCTTCTTGCGGCGCTGATGACTATCTTTGTGGTCCTGCCGCCGCCACGCAGTGGGGCGAAATGCAAGCGAGCGCGCGTGGCGTATTTTCTGCGGTTCCTCAGCAACCATTATAAATGAAAAATGATTAACTTGTTACATATAAATAGAACGTACGCTGCGTACTGTAAACATATGCTATGTGACATTACATCTAGTGAATGATACGTTCAGTTCTGGTTGTAGACATGTGATGTGGGGTGATTTAAGTCTTCAATATTCCTATGATTATATATATTCATTTCTGACGGAACAGTGTTACGCTACCTCGGAATAATTATTAAATTATTTTATAAGTTTATAACTATTGCCATTAAATTAATAAATAATTAATTGGGAAACGCTCCGGGACCAAAAATTGTATAAATCAAGATATATATATATATATATATATATATATATATATATATATATATATTGATTTATACAATTTTTATTAATGATTAAAAATAGAATATTTATAATTAATAAATTCTTCGATACTTAAGATTTCCTCTCATTGAGTGTTTTACTAGCGTGTAATTTTACGCACGAAATGAACATTTTCAAAATGTTTCATTGTGCAATGACGCATTTTTTTCAGAAAAATATCTGTTTTCAAAAAAACATTGTTTCATTTCATGCGAATAACTACAACAGAAAATCGGGCAAATTTATCATTTGCAAATAACAGCTCTATCTTTCGTGCCTCCACCTCCCTCTACCAGCTCTCTCATCTAAACATGCAAGTACATAATTTATGAGCAATCTGCATTACTTTGCAGTTTGCAAGTTTTTAAGTTGCACTGCATGTTCTTGTGAGTGCGACGAGCGGTGTGCGGTGTGTGTCCGTTTCGGACCATCGTGCGGTCGGTGGAGAGACTTAGGCGCTGCCGCCATAAAGACGCCGACTTACGATGCGGTCAGGCTTTCTGCTGCGTCTCGTAAACGGAGCTATTCTTGACTCGTGATCGCCCGCCGAGTGGGTTTGCGGGGGCGTTGCGGCCAATCTCTATGACTCTTGCTGCCCTTCAAGCGCTGGGGCCGTGAAACCTTCCTAGAGAATGGGAGAGAATTATGGGCCTTTGCTTCTTCGTGTTGTTGACTTGCGGTTGATTTGTGGGGCTATACTAATCGTCGTTAGAATAACTGCTAGAAATCCCATACTGTGTCAACGATTATTTATGACGCTTTACAAGAGCGGTTGGTAAACCGCACTGAAGTGTTCTTGAGATGTTTTATTGCAAAGAAAATGTATATGTAAAGGCTTCAGTTTCGTAGTAATTCTTGCTGCAAAAATTTCAGCGATGAAAGAGGTAAAATGTGATTGATGGCATTAATGGATATATGATTCAGTTTTTTATGCATCTAAAATATTCTTTTGTTGACAGTACTGTTTTGCTACCAAATGCTGTTGCTTACGAAAACTTGTGGAAATGATGAGACAATTACTTAGCAGTCTGTCTAGAAAGCTTCTAAGTAATTAATATTTTTACAAAGTGACGTACAAAAAACTTCTACAAGATTCGATTGATGATTCTCCACTTTCAATATTACATTGTAATAATAGAACGTACTTTTTAAATCTAATACATCTATTGATAATATTTGGAGTATTCTGCTGTCATAAATTAGTTAATGATACGTGTGTCAAATTCTACGAAAACAATGAGTGCTATTTATTAGAATTAGATTAGTCGGACTGATGTCGACGGGACTTGAGGCATATGCACTCAAACACTCGTTATGCCGAAGCTTTGGGTTCGAGTCGGGGACAGTGGCATGGTGTGCATTCTCAGAATCTCATTATTCACCGCTGAACACGAATCCTATCTCGCTGTCTAGAGGAGAATTCTAGCGGCCGGCTGCTCTTATCGGTAGTTTTCCGTGGTTTCTCCGATAAACACCAGGTGAATGCTGGAGCAGTACCATAACAAACGGACCAAGAACCGCGCGCGATCTTTCCTTCCTCTTCCTTCTCCTATCCTCACCCCTTACACACACACTTACACTAACATGCACTACACTACCATACATGCCGGGAGACCGGTGGGGGACATAGAACTTGTCCCGGCTGGGGTGGTGCCCCGTTGGTGGGAGATACCTGGTTGTGGAAAAACCCGTTAGCCAAAGGTAGCTCGGCGCCGTATCTGGCCATTCAGCGCTGGGAAGACCACAGCCGCCTCCCGAGCAAAAACACACACTACACTTACAGGACTAATAACCATAGTAGTTGACGCACTCGGAATCACTAACGATCAATCAATCTATCACGAATCCTATCAATAATTCTCACCCCTACGCTGGGCAGGTGGTAGATTGAAGGCGAAGCAATTGTCGTTTGGGCTTACTCTATCTGCACCATCCAGTGACAACCTAGCACCCTACCTACTTCCGGCGTGATAACGAGTTATATTGAAACCGGGAGTATGTATATGCCACGTGATCTCGCAAGTTTCACCGGCATTATGGTGGGGAAGACAGGAACTAATAAGCGGTTGATCTAGAAGCTAGGATTCAATCGGAGAAGGGACTTTCGCAAGACATCAGCTAGTGTAGATGGTCGTCATAGGGGTTCATACATACGTATACATACATTCATACATACATTCATACGTACATACGTGTGCATACACACTTTCATATATACATACGTGTACATAAATTCATATATACAAATATTCATTCAAACATTCTTACGTACTTATACTCATACATATAATTTGGTTGATTTAAAGCATATTAAATACATTTCTGTTCACAGTACGCTAGAATTACAAAATCCGATTGTTAATTGTCCTATTTGTTTATAGAACAAGTTCATATTCTCTGAATATTTCCATACCATCATTTTGAATTGTCAAAAAAACCTTTTATTCGTAATTATTTTATTTCCTTTTTTACAGAAGAAGGAACTAAAACATTAAACCACTCTTGCATCTCCTAGAACCTCTGAGATATCTGAAATCGGTGACCGCGAATGAAATTAGTGACGTAAGTAGAGCATGCGAGTGGCGTGATTACAAGTTATTGGAGTTTCCGACAATAGTTAATTTGACGCGCGGGAGCTCCGAGAAATTGGTGCGCGGACGCTGCCTTTGAAGAGGCTCTCGCTGAACTTCGCAGCGGTCGCGCGGACCAGGTGTTTGCTCAAGTTCTTCGCCGGCCGTGGCCTGGCGCCCACCGCTGCCGCCGCCTCCCCGCCTTTAACTTCCTCCTCCGCCACCTAACATTCCCCTTCCGCCTGCTCTGCTCACCACCACTTTCCCGACTCCGCTGGTTCTGCTGTTTGCTCCACCCCAACTCATCGCACCCATCCACTTTCCGCACTATCCCCTGCCCCAGCACCGTCACTTTCCCTATTCGCGTCAGTTTTTCTCTCCACACTTGTTCCCCTCCCTGCCACTTCCCCTCCCGGTCAATTCCAATCCCCTCCACTTCCCTTCCCCTTTCTTTCACTCGCTTCCCGCCACTTCCCCTCTGCCACTGCTCTCTCCACCTCTTCCGGCTCACCCCGCCACTTCCCCTTTCCCCCCATTTCCCGCTCCCCCGACACTTTCCCTTCTCCCGAAACATTTCCCTCCCCGACACCTACCCCCTCCCCACCACCTTTCCCCTCTCCAGACAACTTTGTTCTTCCCCTTCCGACATTTTCAATTTTCAAGCTACTTTACACATTCCCGCCACTTTCTCTTCCCTGTAATTTCCATTCCTCTGTCACTTTTTTGCCTTTCCCAGTCACTTTCCACATTACTGGCTATTCCCCCCCCATACACACACACCGCCTCTTTTCCCGTCAACGGCTCTTGACCTTGCCCTCCCCCTCTCTCTCCTCCTTTTCTGCGATATCCCATCCTCGAAGCTCTCCGCCTCCGCTTCCTCCTGCGCTCCTTATCCTCCTCCTATATATATTACCACCTTTTGTTTTCTCCTTTGCCTCTGCCTCCACAAAGTTTGTCATCACCGCTTCCACAGTCACTGGCTTCGCCGTCTTGGCCGCCGCCTTCGCCGTAGGAAATGTCAGAGCTTGTGGCGCCAGACGTCTGGGCGGGTCCCTGCGTCGGCGGAGTGCCGCGGGGGTGGCGGGGAGGCAGGGGAGAAAAGGCGCGAGAGGAAGAGGGGAGGGAAGAGAAGCGAGGGCGAGAGCGAGGGTGGCGGGGAGGTGTCGGCACCCGCACGCCATCCGGTCGTTGCTCTTGTTAAGACGCCACGCCCCTCCGCCTCCGCCTCCGGGTCGCGACCTGGTCTCCACGCGGCGCACCTTCTCCTCGTCCCACCTCGCCCAACACGCCCCGCCCTTTTACTTCCCTCGTTTGCCTCTTCGAGTTTCCTTGCAAGCGGCTTTTATATGTCCGTCTAGAACGGAATGTTCTTCAAATGATATATTCGATTCCCACAGAGTTATATGCACCAAACAAATCGTCAATCATTTTCGTATATCAATATTTTCTGGTCTTGATCTAATTAATTATAAGCCCTCTCCATTCATTATTTTGAACAACTAATCACTGAATTTTTTCATAAAGAATATTAATTTAAACTTATTTTTAATTTGATTTGTTACTTTTTTCTTTCTTCAAGGACATAGTTTTTTTACACTTTTTGCCGAACACACGTTTCATTTCTCGAATGCCTTTCTTCAATGTATGTTATTTAATTTGTCTATTTCTGAAATATTTCACGACAGGATATCATTCTTCATTTTTTATTATATTTTTATCTGTTCAAGTTCATTCGTCGTATTATTTATTGTTATTTGTTACTTCCGTAATTTTGCGTCCAATTCTTGTGAACCTAATTTACAGCCACTTAATATTTTTGCTTATTCTTTATCCCAGTAGAGCTTGATCCTACCTCTTCAGCCCATCCTGTATTTCTTTCAACATTTTCTGGATACGATTATTTCCTCAAGGTTCAATTTCATTCGCCATTTTCCTTTCCATATTTTTGTGCTTCCATTATACATTATACATCATTATACATTATACATTACACATATTATACATCATCAAGTATAGTGCGATTCTCAACGTCTGTCTATTCCGCCCTTTCCGGCTTTACAACCTTCACTTCCGCAGTCTGTCATATTTCCTTTCCTTGCACATCCCCTCCGTCTCTCTCTATTTGTTCTCGACTCAACTACCAGCGCTGTCGTTTCACTCTCACTTCAAAGAGGGCGGACGGACAGCTGGTTAGAGCCATTACAAAGAATGTTGTTCCAACTGCCCGAAGCAGTGGACCTCCTAGACACGGACAACAGACAAATAAATGCATTTGCATACTGAAGAGAGTAATATAGTAAATCAGAAGATGAAAAGGAAAATAGAAACGTGTATGGTTATATTGACAGAATTTGCATCGTAGAAAAAAATTAATAAAATTTTAACACTGCTGAAAAATGGCTCTTGCCGAAGATTACGTCAATAAAGTATTAATAAAATAATAGGAAAGGGAAACTATCATTTGTTTGCGTTACAGAAGAGGTTGGCACGTTCACATTCACACGAAGCCAATTTACGAGCAAATTGATGACATTTTTTAGTGTCTAATAAAAGGGGATATTATTGATTTTAAAGAAGTAGGAAAGTATTTTCCACTAATGACATTGAAATAAGATTTCATCAATTTTTTAAATTCATGAACCGTAAACTTTTTCATTTTTAGAGAGGAAATGATCCTAAAAATTTGCCGAGTTACTTCATAGTAAGTGTTCACTCTTCATTATAATTCTCTCCATGGTTGCAGGGTGGGGAGTGACTATATTTCACATTCGAATGTGACAAACATCTGAGAGTTTGTCGGGCAACGCTCTTTGGACACGAAGCAGACTCAACTTCTTTGCTTTGAAGTCGGAAGTACGCATGAAAGAACGTTGGCACCTCAAAGTGACGGTCCCAGTCGAAAATTCAAGCAACAGCCACAAAAGGCGCCGATTTCACTTCTTTCAAATTGAAGTCTCACTGCGTGCGCAACGCTGACATGTCGTAGGGGATGGAGAGAGGATTAGAGGCAAAAGTGCAAGCTTCGTTGTTGGGAAAAACTATAGAGAATGCGGAACACGTGTTAGAAGAAGATGGAAACGATTGGGACGATGGGAACTTGAAGGATGTCGCGAACTGACGTGGGTGTTGTCGCGGACGGGGAGGTTCTCGCAGACGTGGTGGTTGTCGCGGATGGGAGACATTGCGGACATGGGAGTTGTTGCGGACGGAGGGGGTGATCGCGAACTGGGAGGTTGTTGCGGATGTGAGGATTGTCGCGGATGTGAGCATTGTCGCGGACGTGGGGGTTGTCGCGATTGTGAGGGTTGTCGCGGACGTGAGGGTTGTCGCGGACGTGAGGGTTGTCGCGGACGTGAGGGTTGTCGCGGACGTGAGGGTTGTCGCGGACGTGAGGGTTGTCGCGGACGTGGAGGGTTGTCGCGGACGTGGAGGGTTGTCACGGACTTAGTGGCTGTAGCGGACGTGGCGGTTGTCGCGGATGTTGAAGTTGTTGCGGGGTGTCGTCGCGGACGCAGGAGATATCGCGGGAGATCGTTGTGGATGCGGCGATGGCGATGTCCGCGCTCGCGATGGAGCGGGATGGAAGCGGGGGTGGGAGCAGAAGGGGCGGAGCGGGCCCCGTGCGGCCGTGCGAGAGGGCGTGCCTACCATTGGCGAGTGGACGGCGTGCGCGTGAGGCCTGCGCGCGCGGATCGGCCGCGTGGAGCCGCTGAAGGACACCTGTTGATACTCGCTCCGTTGCACGCGTGACTCCACGACCACTCCCCAGAGCCACCGCCGCTCAGGCACTTCGCTAACGGCATTCCCTGCTTTTGCACGAGTCTGATCTGCGCAAATCCGAGCAAATTAATTGTTAGTCTTTAATGGAATATAATATGTTATATTGTTTTGTACATGGACTATATATTATACATACACTATAAATATATAATGCATGTATAATATGATAATGAAGGAAATTTGTTATATTTATCTCGCAGGCGTACATAATTAATAATATCCCTCTTTTTCAATACAGAAGATATGCGCTTACGAAATGTGTTCGGAAATGTTTCATTATTGCGTTGATCAAATTTTTTCTGGTATCTTCCTTTCTTAGTATTATTACACAATTATACTAAAATAAAGTTTTGTACGACAAATGTTCGTATTTTCTTCAAAATATATCCATTTCTTTGCTCATCTGAACAATGAATCCGTTTGTAGATCATCTGAAAGATCATCCGTTTGTAGACAACTTAAGTTGTTTTGTGTGATGATAGAAAAATGAAGATATTTAGCATTAATTTTTCAGGTTTCTATACAGGACGTTTTTTGAATTGGTTCATAAATATTGGTTTTCAGGTAAAAACGGACACGAAGTATTATCTTACTATTGAAATAAGTAATTCAGGTCACTGAGGATTATAATAAAGTAAGATGCTGAGAAGCGTGTGAATATGCTAACAAACATTTCAAGGTTGTGAGAAGAAGAGATGAGATTCAGCATCATGCAAATATAAGCGTATTCTTGGCACTCTTGCATAGTGAAGTCGTTGGAAGTATACTTGCTATAAATCTTCTCGGCGACGCAAGCGCGTCGCAGAACAGTATATTTTTAATGTATACACTGAAAGTAAAGGTCTGTTAAAAACGAGTGCGTCCGTCATGCGTTTAGTGAACTATAACAAACTCCAGGCGCTCAAAGAAATCTTATGTTACAGAAAAGCAAATCCATTCCTTCTGCAATGTTGCTTTTGGTTCATACTTCTTCGTTTTCTTATTCTACTTTTACTTCCACTTCATCGTCTTCTTCTTTTTCATCTTCTTTTTCATCTTCTTCTCCTTCTTCTTCTTCTTATTATTTTTATTCTTCTTCTTTTCCGTCTTCTTCTTCTTTTTCGTCTTCTTCTTTTTCGTCTTCTTCTTTTTCGTCTTCTTCTTTTTCGTCTTTTTCGTCTTCTTCTTCGTCTTTTTCTTCTTCGTTTTCTTCTTATTCTTCTTCTCCTTCTACTCCTTTTGTTCTTCTCCTTCTTGTTCTTCTTCTTCAATAATTGTGTTTACATCGAGAAAATTGAGGCGACTTCTTTTGCAAATGCGATTTATAGAGATTTATGATAATATATTAGATTAGTTTGATGTAATTATAATTGACTTTGCTAATTTATTTTCAGTATTTTAAGAAATTGATTATTAATAATTTGGCTTAATATGTTTAAAGCTTCTAATAGAAAATAATGTTAATTAATTTCATTTTGGCAATGAAGCCAATTGGTTTGCATGGTTGTTTTTAGCCGTTTGAAAGCCATACTACACTTGTCTGAGGTGGAGTCGGCATGACTGTTCGACATAAGTAGTCCCCGCGGTCCCAGAAGCGGAGACGCCGCGGGGTCCCTCGAGCGTGTCCCTTAACGCGATTATGTCGCAGCAGCTCGCGCGGGCGTAGCGCGCCCGAACACCTGTCGCAGGCTCCTTTGCCCAGAGATCATATTTTATTCACTCTTTGTCTCTTAGAGCGCTCGTTGCCAGCACCAAGCCCTCCACTACCTCCATCTTCCCTACGTCCTTCGTCTATGAAGGCTATCGCCTCTGACTTCATCTCTGCCTGTGCTTTCGTTGCCCTGTTCCTTCCACCGCTTCCGTCCACGGCCCCCTTCCATGACCTCTTTCCATAAAGCCTCATCCACAGCCCCCCTCCACAGCCACCAACTGCGCCCCCCTTTACGACCCCTCGACGCCCCTTTATGCCCCATTCACCCACCCCCTCCACGTCCCCTCCAAGCCCCACCACGCCCTTCCACGCTCTCTCCACGCCTCTTACATCCTCCTGCGAGGCTTCTCTAAGTCCCCTCCACGCCCCCTCCACGCCCCCTCCACGCCCCCTCCACGCCCCCTCCACGCCCCCTCCACGCCCCCTCCACGCCCCCTCCACGCCCCGTCTACGCTCCCCTGCAAGGCCTCTCCATCACAGCCTCCGTCCGCGGACCGCTTAATCACTTCCACCACCTCCATCGTTTTACCCGTCGGCCGAAGTTGTCCAGTCCCTCTACAGTGGCTGCTGCATTACCTTTTCCCTTTTCGGTTCTTACACAACTCTTCCAGTCCACCTTCATCTTTTTCTCACCATCTTCTTTCCCGTGGAGGGTGTAAATTACTCGCGCCTGCTTACGACCCACGGCCCCGGAAGAGAAATTTTGCGTGCGAGAGAAACGGGATCGTCTCGCGCGAAGGAGAGACGCAAGCAGTTTTTTTGCTGTCTCGTTGGAGCGGCGTGTTTCACAGGAGAGCGGTTCAGAAGAGGCGTTTTATTTGTACTTACAAAGCAATCTCACAGTTCGGCTGAAGTTGTTTTAAGCGTGCATTTAGGTAGGTCAATGTATTTAATATTGTGTTCAATCAGGAGATAAAACGATCCTTTGTCTCTGGACCTTTATAAGTAGAAATCTGGCTCGCTCATCCTTAAAGGGTCGGAAGAAGTGGTTTTTTCTTGGTAACATCTGACTTATAATTTACTTCAATTGACGACAAGAAACTGTATTGGTATGATTAAAAAATTAGAGTTAATGTTGTTAATGAGTTTTTAATCCATTGCTGAGTAAGATGAAAGTTTGCCTTTTTTCATTAAGCGTCTACACAGTATTTTGTTCTTCAACTGGACAAACCAATATCTTTGGAAGACAAAATGTTGGAAGGAAGCACTTTGTCATGATTTATTGTTTGACGACTGTGTGTATTCTGGGATTCTCCCGTTGTGTACGATTATTATTTTCCGGTATTAAATGATTCCCTATTTCTCGGGCACAAAGCGATGTCAGGCGCAAGTTATGCAATTTCCACACTTCTGAGTAGTTCGGGTGGATTCCCGCTTAGTTATTTTTAAGGAAGACGGCCATAATACACAGAATGAAAAATACATTTTAACAGATGTTTTTTTCCTATCCTATGTTACTGCCAAAATTCATACTTGTTTGCTATTCCATTTCCATTGACTTATTAGGATTGAAAAAAAAATACATATGCGTCTACAGCCATGTCAATGCAAAACTTGTGGACGTTAATGTGGACATTAATTTGCTTTTCCAGAATATTAACGAGTTCCTCCACAACCCAATTTCTCTTTCAAGTCCGAACCGGACGTGGTAAGCGCGATTTACCAGGAAAATATTCCCAGCTCTATCTGCCTCAGGGCCCCTCATTAAAATGGACATTGAATACCAGATTATGTCAGCACTGCCAATTTAAGACTTCCAAGAACAGCTCTCCTCCGGCGGGGAGCATTCCCGACGTAGCGGCGTGGCCCTAGTTGGCATCCCTGTTGTCTGTGGCAATGTGATTAATTGCGGGTCTGGGCCACGTCTTATCAGAACGTAAGTAGGGCGGAGGTGCTATCTTTAGAACGGCCCGTATTAGAAAACGCGCCCTCCGCGGCAAGTATTGCGCGATTGGCCAGCGGCGACACAGTCTCTCCTTTCCCCTCCCTGCGCCTGCCCCCACCCCGCTCCCTGCTTCTCCTCCTGCCGCCGTCGCCAGGGGTCGTTACGCTCCGTCCCTGCGGGTCAGCGCCCCCACGCCACGGGTTCCGCCCAAGACGCCCGCCTTCTCGTCTTCGCTTCCTCGCCGCCACCCCGTTCTGGCCTTTTTGTGGATCGCGTAGGACGCCCATTCGCGTCAGAAATATGTCCTAAAACTGACTGATTGATTGGATAGTTGAACTTTTTATTGATTGATTAGTGATTCCGGGCGCGTTAACTGCTAAGTTCATTAGTCTCGTAAGTGAAGTGTATGCTTTTCCTCAGGAGGTAGCGGTGATCTTTCCCCGCTATGGATGGTGAGATTCGGCGCCGACCTAACGTCGGCTAGCGGGGTTTCTCCCACTGGCGGGGCACTGCCCCAGTCGGAGCAAGATCGAAGTTCCCGACATATGTGGTTGTATTGCGCATGTAAGTGTAAGTGTATATACGTAGGAGGAAAGAATTGGACAAGGAAGAGGTAGGAAAGATCGCACGAAATACGTGGCCCGTTTGTTAAGGTACAGCTTCGGCATTCGTCTGGTATTGATCGGAGCAATCACGGAAGACTACCGATCAGAGTAGCCGGTCGCTAGAATTCTTCTCCAGACAGCGACTGAATTCGACCTATGTAGCAAGTATCCAAAATGCTGCCACTGTCGGAACTATGACCTGCGGATCAGAAACGCTGCAGTGATGTCATTTAATGCCCTGAGACGCCTATCCCGATGGACGGAGGTATTTGGCATTTAGGCCGTTTTCGGACTAATTAGCGAACGATGAACGGGTAAATGATTGTCTAGTTAATCGACAGACTGGGGTTGACGAAAACGTTGGCTGAGAAACATAATTGAAAACAGGTGATGCCTACTATTATCAATTAGTCAGGTGGGAAATAATTGAGATTTTGATAAACTGCATTGAAAGATTTGTTTAACAAAAACTCAATTATTTTCCCCGACAGTATCAACTAATAAATATTAAAGGTACTAAATAGCACTCAAAGTTTCTACCAAACCATTTAAGTGCAAATTTTGAACTGAAGAGCTTTTCATAAACTCTGTGCTTTGTTCGTTAGAGGAAGAAGGCCATTTACTTGCAACTAGGACGCAAATCGGCGCGGAGCGAGTTTTCTTTATTGCTAGGCAAGCGGGTCAATGGAATGCGCTTCCTGTCCGGGGCTCTGGAGCCCCGCCCCCCTCTTCGCTTCGAGGCATTGGACGCTCGAAGCTGCTTTGGTGCGCAGCCCTGCCGTGCTCCTAATAGTGTCAGCGGCGGTCGCTCTTTACTACCCCTCGCGTGCAACGGAGGCATATGCCGCGCGCGCTCACGTTATGGATGCCGGCGCGGTGGAGCGCAGGAACGTACTTAGATATGTGACTCCGAACAGCGCTCAAGAGCGGTTACGTAATTGGAGCATTCCAGGTTTTAATTGCATGGTCTGTTTAAAATTTATGGGTGTTTCTTTCACGTTGCGCCGATTTATTATTTGACAGTTTCATATAACTTGTTTACTCTCATTTTTGACATGTTTTGTCACTCAACCGGTACTTTTATCGCTCTTCGTACTCTATTTGAGTTCTTTCAAGCTATTAAATGTTATTTTAATAAGTAATAAATGTTGAAATAAAATATTGATGGACACAAATATAATGGATTTAGATAGTATTATGTTTTTTAATTTTCACGACTTTTTTTTCACAAAAGTTTTAGTTTTCTGAAACAATTTGTAAACAATAATAACACTGATCAGTGTGTTTATTCTATATTATTATTATTATTATTATTATTATTATTATTATTATTATTATTGTTGTTGTTGTTATGGTACAATCAATTAACTGGGCAATTATCAATCCGTCATTGAATCGTCATCAGTTCGTGGCGTAACGGCTAGTGCATAAATCTTCCGCTGCTGGGATCAGGATTCGATCCTTGAGTAATCCTTATGAAATTTGTGATGATCAAAGAAAACTCTCGGCCATGTTTGTTGGAGTATTTCAGTTTTCCTGCCTCTCAAACCCCTATTGCATCGTCATCATTCAACTTACATCCTAAAATCACTATTACCTCTGCTTTAGGTCATCAGTAGCGAGTCTTCATGTACTTTGTACTTGAAGAGCCTCTAAAATCCAATACATAATAATTAGATAAATAAAATAAATCATTAGAAATTACTATCAACCAATTCACAGACATGCCGATACAAAATAATTTCAAACTCTCTATTGTTGTGGGAGTGAACTGAAGTATATTTTAAAGATTTATTTGAATAAGTAAGCATGATAATTTATTGAAGAAAAGCTGTGTGATTTTGGCAATAAATGTACGTAATGTATCTTTGGCGTATGTGTTCCTGGAGTTTACTGTCATATGGTTTTTGTATGCATCAAGGCACGGAAGAAAAAATTACATTACATGAAGAATAGGAGACAGGATAGAGATGAAAGACACGCCTTCAGAAAACACACCAGCAAGTGTGGCTTGGTATCTTGTGTGAGTTACGGCCATCACGTCGTCAGTGCTACCAATTGCACTTGTATATTTTAATGTGAATATTTTATTGAGACAGAGGAATTCTAACTTGGAGCAAATTATAATCTGCTATGTTCCATTTCAAGGAGATGGCTTATTTGCACAATGAGCGTCAAGTACGAGAGTGTCTCGTTTAAACGCTCTTCCTCTGTTAAACCCTACTCTCAAAACGCACGCAACCTTACTACTGCCCGAGGACCTACGTGCCCACATTCCCATTCAATATCATTCCTTCCTTCCTTCCTTTCTTCCTTCATTCCTTACTTTATTTATTTATTTATTTATTTATTTATTTATTTATTTATTTATTTATTTATTTATTTATTTATTTGTTTATTTATTTATTTAATAAGTAAGTTATTGGCACACACTATTTGTTTTGGTATATAGTACCATTTTCATTAACTTGCTCATCTACTTAACTTTCAGGCGCATGGATTTGTTAGTGTTCACATAATTGGTTCAGATGGTCATTCTTAAAAGTTTTGAAAGTCGTGATTGTTGAAAAATTAATACAAGAAACATATTTGATTTAGAAAGTGGGATTATTATTTTTAAACCTTTAAAAAAGTTTACAAAATCCTTTTTTTAAACTACAGAAAGAAAATCTTATTGAGACGATACAATTTTTTCTCTTTTAATAACAATTCCCTGTGTCATGAGATTCGCACGTTACAATTCACCATCTGAGCCCAAATTGTAAATAATTCGATCCGCTATTCTACGTTGTATTTATTAAGCTCCAAACTATGTTTATTTGAATTAGAAACAATTTAGTTCTTCTGTCATAAGTAACTTAGCGAATAGCAACTGTAGTACCGTTTAGTAGTTCCTCGAGTTCCGTCTGGTGACTTTCTGGAGTCGGTGTTGGCGGCGTGGCGTCGCAGCGCAGCAACCACCTCCAAACTTGCTCAAATTGATTTACGACAGTCTCCACCCGCCAGTCGGAGTGGCCCAACTCCAGCGGGAATTCTTACGTCTCGTTGGCTCCCTACCGCCCTTCGCTTCCCACTCACCCCTCCCTCTCCCCCATTCCCTTTGTCTTCGCATTCACAGCCCTCCCGCGGAATTCGCTCGCGTTGTGCACCGAGTTCAAGGTTCCCAAGTAACTTAATTTTTAACCAACGTTTCTAAATGCGACCTGGTTCGTTTGAGAGAAAAAAAATAATACATATATTTCCTTCAAGGGTGTTCCGAGACGAAAATGCACCAAATTGACTCTGCTTTTAGCTTCGCTCAACTGTTTCGGAGGCCGGGGCGAAGCGATATGCCCCGCATAACGACGTTTCGCGATCCAGTGCCTGGAATTAAATGACACGCGGTCCCCGGAAGGGCGGGTGAGGGAGGGGTAAAAGAGGGGCGTTGTTACGGTGAGGGGAGTGCACCTGGCTGGGGAGCTTTTAAACGGCGTTCTGCCCGATATGATTGAGGCCAACGATGGAACGTAATTTTCTGCTCTGAGGTTCGGTTTAATCCCTCGGGAATTGAATGCCACACGCGTAACGTACTTAATGACACACGGCTGATTCCAAACAACAGATTATGAAGTGTTCTGTAGTTCGCGTTCGAAGATGAATTGTGCAGACAGGAGGCTCGCGAACGCAGATGATAATTAGAAACCATGATTGGATTGATGGGCGTATTTATTAATAAAAATTTGAATAGAACACTTCAAAATTGTAGGTGCCAATTGTTCTGCAGTTTCCCTGATGCCGCAGTACTTTCCTCGACATGAATATATGAAATAAAATAATTCAGGAAATGGAACTATATAAAATAATACATTTTTAAAATCCTTAAATATTTACTCTTAGGTTTTATTGTTTTACTTGTAACGAAAAATACAAATAAGAAGAGAAAAAATATAATAATATTCATTGACAATACCGCAAAAGATAGAAAATTTGAGCAAGCACAATATGGATTTTAATTAATTGAAAATTAATTACTCTATTATTATCCGAGCCAGGTCAAATTGAAAAAGTCAACGGGAAAGAAAAATTTCAGAAACTTTTGATAAAATAAGATAGACTTTTGGTAATGTATCAAAGTAAGTTCCAAACTGACATGAATGCAATTTTATTGCAATCTCACGCTTCAAATGAACAAAAATTGTTTTGTTCATATATCTTTCTTTCGTTCATTAGTCATGTTTCTTAAAAAATCGGTAGTAATATTTTTGTAAGAAATGAGGCAATATCAAAAGACACAAAATGAAGGTGACAAAACTCTGAGGAAATATCAACATTTTTGAAAGTGGTAAAATACCAAAAAGAAAATTCCAATTCTTGTACGAAAACATATTTACTATTGTTGTATTTCAGTGCAACCTACACAACAGTTTGACTGAAACATAAATACATCTGTGCATCAAAGAGAATTGAAGTGGATGTATGACTAAAGTAAACTGGTAGAACTGCCACTTCTAACAATATTGATGAACAGGATTATTATGAGATTGTTCTCACGAGCGTCCGTTTATCCTATTACAGGTAATTGCTCTGAACGACCATTAATCCGACATCAGTTTTGACATCGGGGAAATTTGAAAATTAAAAAATCAAAATAATTAATATTGTCGTTGACCTTTTATTGAAATTAAAACGCTTTATTAGCAATGTATAATAATTAAAGTCTCATTCATCAAATTTTTGTTTCACGAGGTTAGGTGCACAGGAATGCAAAGCGATAAAAACAGTTATCATATATTTACGTACACCTTGTTGGAATTCATTTGCTGCTCATTCATTCTATTTATCCGATGGCATTACAAAATTATGTTATTATGTGCTTATCATGGCAAAATTACATTTTATTTCACGTTTTCATAAATGTCTGTCCGAACTGTGTAAGTTTGTTTCAACGACAATTTCTAATTTGTTGAGAATGATTGAGTTGAGAAACTAAATGGCTATGATGCTGATTTTCACACTCGAGGGTTATGTAGAAAGGAAAAAATAGAATTTTATGATTATTTTTTCAAAAAATAATGTGACACTGGACAAACAGTTAAGTTGATATTACATTGCGTGCATTATTAAAGAATGCTTGTGTAAAGCTCTTCGCATTTTAAAAAAAATCTAGGAAAATCAATGATCTTTATCATTCTCTATTTTACGTAAGCGAATGTTAATGCATTTAAGCGTACAAGGTAATTGAAATATGGATGTTGTACTGGGAATGTAATGCTGCATTTTGGGGCAGTACTGCGTGTGGTTGAGGCGCGAAGTTGAGAGGGAAATTGCGCGGATCTTAAGAGTTAAATATTGAAGAGATGTCGGTGGCTCCGTTTTGGAAATGAAAGCGTTTTGGGAGAACATGTGGTTTAGAATTACATTGCGATAGTGTTGTATGAAATGATGTGTAGCTAGTGAAGGCACAGCAACGTCATATAGTTCATGGAATGTAGTGAACAGGAGGCGACCATGGCCTGGATGGAGCTGTAATGCGTGAGCTGTGAGCGGCACATCTGTGAGCGGTGATGCGTGAGAAGGACAATCTGGAGAGAACGGTGGTGCATTAGAGGGGGGCCATGGAAATGGAGTAAACAATGGAGTGGCGTCTTTAATTTCACAAAATGACGGAGAAATGGAGCTCTCGGTAGGATGGAAAATGTCGCTGGCGGCGATAGCGGATGTCGTAACAAAGGTAGCTGCAGCGTTGTCTTGGCGGGAAGATGCAGAAGTTCGTCGGACGTTCGTTCGGACATTCGATGGAAGTTCGTTGGACGCCAGTGACATTGGGTTGGACGGTGAGAATAGAGCGCTCAATTGATCTGAAAGAGAGTGGGGAGACGGTTGGCGTTTTCGATAGTGGGTGAGAGGAGAGAAACAGCTCGAGGTGTCGCAGCGTGAGCGGCGTGAGACACTTCAACAAGTGCGGCGTCAGATTGAGAACCGCAACAACAGACGCGTCTTGCGAGTAGAACTCTTTCAGCAGATGTGACGATTAAAATTGACCTCTTTGTTAACTTCCAGAGCGCGAGAAATACGTGGGCAGTACCAGTAAAGGCGTCTTCAGTGGAGACGTTTGGAGGATTGGAGTATTTAACATTGAGTGAAACCATAGACGTGCGCAGCTTAGAGCAAGAGAGAGAGCCTCAATGCATTTCTGGGCCCCTCGGGACCTCTTTTCCTATTAAACCAGTTTATTTAAGTATTATATATTTTACTAATAAATAAATGAATAAACTTAATTCGGAGAGAATGAAATATAATTTTAAAATAAAACTAGTAAATACAATTGATTTCATGTTGAACCATTTATAGGTTTGTTCGTTGATATGGAGATCCTCTTCCATAAGTCTCGTGAATCAATTACCTTGAATTTGCGGCTTAAATTAAAGGAAAAATAAGGGATTGAACATCTTTACGGAAGTAAAATATTATACTACGTAAAATTATGAAGTTACTTTCAGAATTTTCAGGGGAGCCACGTTCCCGTGCCCCCTATGCGTACGTCTATAGGCGAGGGGGTAGAAATGGAACCATCTCCCAGAGAGATGGAGATGGCGACACCGGCGGCGCAAGCGTCAGCGGCGGCGGCCTGGCAGAAGAAGAAGCGTCGTCGGCGGAGGCGGAGGCGGAGGCGGAGGCGGAGGCGGAGGCGGAGGCGGAGGCGGAGGCGGAGGCGGAGGCGGAGGCGGAGGCGGAGGCGGTAGAGGCGGCGGCGCCGCGGAGCCCGCCCGCGCGGAAGGAGCAATCGAGCCGTCTTGTTCGCGCGTGAAACCATCCAAACGACGATCTGAGCGAAGGACGTCCGTTCAGGTGTGCGTTTATTTATGAAGAAGAGCGCCGCGGAAGCGTGAACGTCGATAGAGGTCGATTTTCGCACGTTACTCGGATTAAAGGCAAACACGGGCGTCGCTATGGCGACGCGATACGCGGGCGAAAGGGAGGGCCGCGAGGGAGATATGGACACGCCGCCAGCCGAGGCCTCCGCGCCGGCCACGCAGTGCCTCGTTAAAGAAAAGTATTCAAAGTTGAGTGCGCTTCACAATTGTATTGCGGGGAATGTGTTCTTACTCGAGCTCAATTACCAGTAAATTCATAGGTATTGATGAGTGATGGTGCAATGTGTAGTAATAGTAGCGTCCTGATACGACTGAAGTCGCTCTATTTCGGTTTTATTATGCTCTCTTTGGATGACGTCCTCTACATTCCGGTGTATCCAGGTAGTCAGGTTGCTGAGGTCTTTGAGGCAGAAATACAACGACGATCTCGGACCGTCTGTCCTGGTCCTGCGAAAGACTGGTTGTGGCTGTGTGTGCAGTGGCATGGTCGAAGCTCTTCCAAACCACCTATTGTTCGATTTAAATATAGTGTCTTCTCAAGGTCAAGAACTGGAAGGATTCTGTCATTGGAGATTCAATACCAAAAATTTAAGTAGTAATGATGCTTCCGATTGAATGACAGTGGCCCCACGCGTTCCAGCTCTTAAACATTTCCTTCCCTTTCACCGCTTTGGTTAGGACACTGTAGAGCGATTTGATCTGTCTGAAAGGGTGAGTATTGCGCTGTCAATGGGTCTAAGGACCGCGAAATGCGCGCACGTCTCCACTTTTCCTCCCCAAATTCAATCAAGTTTCAAGTGTCGCTACGGAGCCTTTGTTGACACGCGACTGTGTCACAGCTGCTATGAGTTCGTAGATCTCAGTGATGTGAAGGAGTGGGAGGTTAATGCAGGTGTATCTGGAGGTCAAAGGACAAAGACAGGAAGAGGTGGCTCAGGGTATCAACTGTTATTGCAGTACCTCTGACCGGGAGGCCCTAGGTTCGAGTCCCGAGGTGGCAGGACTTTCGAGACTAGCTTGTCAGCTAGGTCGAATTTAGTCATTGATTGGGGGGAATTCTAGCGACCGACTGCACTGATCAGTAGTTTTCCGTGGTTTTTCCGATCAGTAACAGGTGAATGCCGGAGCAGTATCATAAGAAACGGGCCACGGACCGCGCGCGATCATTCCTTCATCTTCCTCACCCCTTACTTATACACACACTAACGTACACTACAGTATCACATGCCGGGAGGCCAGTCGGGGGCTTAGAGCTTTTCCCGGTGCCCCGCTGATGGGAGTACGTGGTTGGGGAAAAACCCGCAAGCCGGCGGTAGGTTGGCACAGGATTTCACCATTAGTGGAGGGAGATCACCGCCATCTCTCGAGCAAAATCATGCATTACACGTACGGGACTAACAACCTTGGTAGTTGACGCGCCTGGAATCACTAATCAATCAAAGGACAGAGAGAACTGATGGCGAGGGGATGTCCATATATTCTCATGGATGACGACATTAAGCCGAATGATGATGAGTCCAACACCTCCACATTTGCCTATGAGGAAGTTCTCTGCGTGTTGCGAATTCTATGTTTGATTCTCTTTCGCTGTCAGAAGTGATTTGATTGTTGTGCACGGAGAGTTTGTGTTCAAGGATTGCTCGATGGGACGATTTCTTGTGTGAATAATAAGATGTGCATCCTCTAGTAATATTTGAATCGCAGGTAAGATTCACTATATTGATTATATTTTTTCAATTCCTAAACCCTGTCACAATTAATTTAAAAAAATGATATTTTATATTTAAACTTTCCATCAAAACTAAGCGACATTGTATCTGTTCTGTCCTCATCCAGAGCTTCTCCTACACAATTGCATTGATGAAACCACAAATCCACTTACAGAAAAACAAGCTTAAGTTTCGAGATAATGAAATATCATGTCGTACCAAATATCGTGTATTAATATGAAAGAGAACCAATGTATGTTTCGAATCATGAGAATGCGAAGTATTTCAATGCTCTCCTATTGATTCAAGAGGAAGAAATTGTCAGAATGTAAAATCATATTTTACATTTTCCCTCGAACGAATCTGCGATCTTTCGGCGAAAACACTTTGCGAAAGAACCGATAACTCTTGCAACGCTCAGCGTGAGTTCCGCACCCTAGCATCTCTGAGCACTTGGTCTGCGAGGCTCTCCGTTGGGGCGGCCCATTTCCACTACTCCTCCGTCCCTACGACGACCAACACAATCGTCGCAGCCACCGCCGCCACGTCCGGTGGTCTGCGCGCGGGTGGGCCTCCGCGCAGCGGTCGATATCCGGGGCGGACCCCCTCCCCGCCCCCGTACTTCCCCCCCCCCCCGCACCCACCGCCATGTCTGCCGCCCCCATTCCTCTTACGCCCGGCAGGAGCTTCACGTTGTTACAGGGCGATGGCATGTGTGCTCCTGCGCTTGTCTCTTCGTGATTCCTTTTCCAGAGTGGATGCTTAGGACAGAAATATATAGCGCTTAAAAGTAGTTGGATTGAAGCTTTGGTTGAAAAGAAGTTGTGGTTCAAAATATCTTATTCCATTGGATTCTGTTTCATATTCCGTATTTCGGGAAATTCATCGTCATCATTATTATCATCGGGCGTGATGACAATCAATATATTTCCGTTACAAATTACCGGCTTAGATGGTTCAGGGCATCTACTGAGGTCAGTGCATTGCCTCTAACTGGGCGGTCATAGAGTTCAAATACCGACAGTGGCAGGATTTCCTACACGAACTCGATAGCCAGGTGGAGTTCGGCCGTTTGGAAGAGAATTCTAGCGGCCGGATGTTCTGATCGGTAGATTTCCATGGTTTCTCCGATAAACATTGGGAGCATTGAGGGCGGGGCACTACTCCAACAAACGGGCACGGAAAATAAGCGCGCGATATTTCCTTCCTCTTCTTTGTCCTGTACTCATTCCTTACTTGCACGCATTTACATTTACTGGCACTGTAAGACCACATATGTCGGAAGCTTAGAGCATGAACCTTTTGGGGCGGTGTGTAGCTAATGGGGAATTCCTGGTTAAGGAAGACCCCGCAAGCCGACGTGTAGGTCGTCGTGTAGGTCGACGTGTAGGTCGAAGTTTACCGCCACCTCCCATGCGCTACAATTACGGAACTAATGACCATAGCAGTAGACGGTACTGCCCTGTGTCCGCAGATATACCACCAACTCCTATTATCTCCCTATCTTCATTTTATCCGAGTGAGGGAAGAATTTTCTTTCTTAAGCTTAGGGAGTTTCCAGCAGATATTTCCTTATGTGTTACGACTTTCCAAATTATTCATAAGTTCGACATTATAAAGTGTCACGCTTATGGGCGTTGCTTTTGCATCCATATTTCTTTTTCTACCATTTATTTTTATTATTCCATTTTTTATCACTTAATCTTCAATAGCGCTGTCCATGTGGAAACTCTGTGGTAGCTTAGCAGCGCCAATGCGTCTCTTCTTCGTTCCTTATGCGCGCTCGGTTTTGCTATTGCATCAGCTTGTTACCTTCGCATTAAGATTGATCACCACGTTTGTAGCCCGCATAATCGTAGGCGGTGAAACGAAGAACGAGGCAATGGGAACAAGGCAGCGGGTGCAAGGTGGCGGGGAACGAGGTGGCGGGGAACGAGGTGGCGGGGAACGAGGTGGCGGGGAACGAGGTGGCGGGGAACGAGGTGGCGGGGAACGAGGTGGCGGGGAACGAGGTGGCGGGGAACGAGGTGGCGGGGAACGAGGTGGCGGGGAACGAGGTGGCGGGGAACGAGGTGGCGGGGAACGAGGTGGCGGGGAACGAGGTGGCGGGGAACGAGGTGGCGGGAACGGGGAACGAGGTGGAACGGGGAACGAGGTGGCGGGGAACGAGGTGGCGGGGAACGAGGTGGCGGGGAACGAGGTGGCGGGGAACGAGGTGGCGGGGAACGAGGTGGCGGGGAACGAGGTGGCGGGGAACGAGGTGGCGGGGAACGAGGTGGCGGGGAACGAGGTGGCGGGGAACGAGGTGGCGGGGAACAAGGTGGCGGGGAACGAGGTGGCGGGTGCAATCCCAGAAAAGACATCGGCAATGGATGTGAGGAGGCAATGGTCACATGATCCAAACCAGTGATCATTCTGTCTCCTGGAGCCTAGACCGTCTTCAAACTCGCTTAGAATTGGTCGACGCGACTTCCCTTTTCTCCCGTGAGTCTCCTCTCAAATACAAAGGAAGAGGCTTCAGGTAGAGGAGCTGCTCTATTGGAGATGGGAACCGGAGTGGAATGTTTAGGATATCTGAAGGAAGTCTTACCTCAGTTGAGCACTTCAGGATGCTTTAAACCCATACTCAGAATCACACACAGGAAGGAAAGAAGGAATTCAACTAGAGGACTCTCGAACATTTTATCAAAAGGAGTAATGTATTGAATTCAGAGGGAAATATTCAAACTTAATAATTTTGGAAGTATTCCAAAATAAATGTATATCTCTGAAAGTTATTTGTTATTAAATTATAATTTTATTTTTTGTTTGTTATATTTGTATTGTACCATACATAGACATGTATATGGATTTGATTCATTCATTCATTTATATTACTAAGTCTGAAAGAAAACTATATCTCGGACGTCATTTTCAGAGATAAAAGTGGAAAGCTGACATCAATAAAGTAGTGTACAAGTGATGTGAGGCGCGGCCATGTGACGTAAGCCATTGGCGTCAAAGACGGACCGACGAGGGATGTCACGTGAGTGGGCGTTGTGAAAGGGCAGAAGCAATGGAGCGTTGAATGATTTGCGAGAGAGTATCTAGTGCATATTAATAGAGGCCGATAGGAATGAATCAAGAGGTAAAGCGAGTGTGAGGAGGGGTGAGCAACAGGTTTGAGATTAAAGGGGGACGACACAATAATAGTGATTTCAAATATTTAATTTTTTCGTATTCTACTAAAGCATTGGAGTAGTTAATTATTAATAGTTAGGAATTTCAGGAGAACCGTAAATAGAGTAAATGCTTCGTTAAATTTGCCTTTTTCTTTTATACTCAAATGAATTTATATACATACAAAAATAGTAGAGTAATTTCAGCAAATAATTCTTCTTAATTATTCCCAAACATCAAAAAACAGGTATACAGAGAAAAAATATGTATCAAATAAATATATTGTTACAAAATAGTTAACTGCAAACATTTAAAAAGCAGAATGTTCTAGGGTAATATTCTATAAATTTAATCGAAACGTGTGGGAAAGCCAATATTGAGAAATAATAGGTTTGAAAAATAGTGGAAAACCATAAAAATAAAACTGGAGGTGTCATGCTTGTATAGAATGTCACTAAAAGGCCTCATGTTTTGAAGGATTGGTAGATTGAATGAGTAATACGTAAAGCAAGAGCTAAGTCAGGGACTGATAATCTTGATACATATAACTCAACGTGTTTGCGAGCGCGCGCGCGTGTGTGCGTGTTTGTTTGTTTGTTCCAACGTAAATACAGAACACGAAGAGCAATTTCAACTAATTTTTTTGAATACTTATCAGCAATGGAGAAAAAGACGATTCTATTCAATGCTTAATACAATTTTTAAAAATTTATTTTAATGCACCGCGCACTGCATTGATGTATTTAAGATTGCATTGTAGTTGTACTACATTGTACGCGCTTAAAGAGGCTCAACAAGACATTTTCATATTCTTGTCAATGATTCTTTTCTTGCATTGTAATAAAAAGTGAGAGTAATTGGAGTGGGTCTTTATATGAATTCGGATATTAGTATGAATTAATGCCTTATTTTACGTGGCGAGACTCTTCCGTCTGACCACGCAAATTTCGTTACGCTCCTTTCACCTACTAGGGGAGGAAGAATGTATTATTTGGGCGATGAAACAGGCAATTTGAATTTAGCTCAGATGCTTCATTTAGGCTTGAGAATGTTGTACATGCTGTAAATCTACTACATGGGACAGCCGGCTTTACTTCTCATCCGAAGGAAGGCGTACGAAGGACTTTTTCGCCCTTCAAAATCCACGGTTTCGATCGGGTTTGAACCCGCAAACTTGGGTATAACAGCCCAATATGCTAACAGTTGCACCATTGCCGCCGTTATCGTCTTTTGCGAATACCTGAATAAAATATCAAGTAAGGATGCTCGATCAGTTGCCTAGAATACATTTATTAATTTGGAATTTCACGAAAAATGAAAATTTCCAGCACAGAAAGTGTCTGAAAAGAGTTATATAGCGAATTTAAAATAAAATATTTATATTCAAGATGATACTATCATAAGAATTAAACACTCAATTTAACGGAAAATGCTTGAAGTAAATCTATGAAAAATTATATGAAAATATGTAGAATAAGAATAGTATTGTTTGTATTCTTGCGTTATATGAAAATGGAGAAAATGCAATTATTCTTGTCGCCGTATATATCGCTCGCTTTAAAAAAATATAATTAGGTCACATACACTCAATTAAGAAGAAAAATCCGAGACATTTCTTTTGGCTCTTGAACAGCCTGACTACGCCAACGAATAAGATAAGTTACATTAAGTAGCACCAGCAGTTTTCGTCTGGAGTAGGAAGCTGCTTCATGACCCCCTTCCCATTAATTTTTTCCATTAATCAATTATGGTATGCGCATCGATAACTCCAAGTATATCTTTAAGTAAGACGATATGCACTTGCATTTCTCTCTGAGAATGGGAAATTTTCAATGAGGTTACTTCTACAGAGTCTGCATAAATACATCCACAGAACCATGGTTACCTACACTTAAAAATTCCAGGCGAGATCTCAGTGTTTAGTAAACTGGGCCAAACTGATGTGGCAAAGCTGCACAAAGCTGCTCAGCCGTTCGTTTGGGCGCCGCTTCCGCTGTTCTGTCGCCGGTGCTTCTCCGTGCTAATGTGCGGCTCGTGGGCGACCGGGCGGCGACGAGGACGGTGGCGACGGCGACGGCAGGGACGGGATTAGCGCAGGGGCCAATCTGCGCGCCCGCCCGGCGCGCGACACCTCGTTACCCACGACCGGTATATTGCCCTTGCCCTCATCCCGCCACAACTCCTCGCCCCGCCCCCGTTCAGTCCTGACTCACTCCGCAATGCTCCGCCTCTCTGACGCTACCGAGCTCTTCCTCGCTCCGCTCCACTACTCCCCGCTCCGCCCCGCTCCGCCCCGCTCCGCCCCGCTCCGCCCCGCCCATTCTGCTCCGCCCATTCTGCTCCGCTCACTCTGCTCCGCTCACTCTGCCCCGCACACTCTGCCACGCCCACTCTGCCACGCCCACTCTGCCATGCCCGTACCGCCCTTCCCCACCCCGCCGCCTTCTGCCCCGCTCTAACCCCCTCACACTCCGCCTCTCCCACCCCGCCCGATTCCGCCCCATCCGACCCTATCCCATTCCGCTCTGCTCTACCAAAGTCCAACGCGCTTTTCTTATTCCAACCCGCTTCACTTCAGCACACCCCTCCCGGGCTTCAGCTGTCCTCCCCACGCGCTCCTTTACATGAATTATTTGACCGTCAATCCGTAATTGATTATTCGTACATTTAAGAGCACTTAGCGGATATTTTCATCCGGATTAATTATTTATATAGTACGTTTCCTCATTCTTTATGGTCGAATTCTGGTTATATCCAATGGCTGTCAAAATTTTGTATTGTAATGAATTGTAACAGAACCGCATTAACATATCCCATCCCTGTGCACTCTCATATATTTGAAAAAATCTCAGTAGAATTGCTTCTTAATGATTAACATTCTCTCGCCTTCTCTTAATCTGACATAATGGCCTTAAATTACAATCTCATTACTATCAAGCAACGAGTAGTAGTGGCGGGACCTTTTTTATTATTTCGTTTCGAAAATTTAAAACGCGATGTCAATTACTGCGGTAGAGCGCTTTTTGCTGTTAGAAAGCGATTGATGTGTTGTGACAAAACGAATTAATTGAGAGGTTGCATGTGTATGCGTTTGTGATGTGATATGTTAAATTACGTGATAAACGAAAGAGCAGCTTCATATGGCTAATTTATTTTCATGCAGTTCATTTAATGAGAGGGTCGGTGAATAGTGGTTCGTGATTCGTGGTAATTTCTGAACAACCTCCATTGTTTGTGTGGCCTTTCATCGCAGGGTTAGACTTTCTCGTATGCGTTGATTCATCTGGGGTTAAGATGATTACAATCGCGTTCACAGTAAGAACGTAGCAGGAAATTTCTGTAGAAGCCAAATGTCTTCCATAGCGTGTTTTCACAAATATTTATCATGCAAGTATTGAATAGTTTATTAAGTTTTGAGAAATTAGTTACACATTTTTGGCAATAAAAAAAAGAAAATTACATAAGATTGATTTTTTGTGTTTCCGGGCACGTCAAATGCTTTGGTCATCAGTCCCGTTAGTGTAGTGCATGTTTTTCTCTCGAGAGGCGGCGGTGATCTTCCCCCGCTGGATGGCGAGATCCGGCGCCGACCTACCGTCGGCTAGTGGGGTTTCCCCCTAACCAGGGTTCTCCCACCAGCGAGGCACCGCCCCAGCCGGGACAAGCTCTAAGCTCCCGACCGCTCTCCCGGAATGTGTGGTAGTGTAGTGCATGCTAGTGTAAGTGTGTGTGTGTGTGTGTGTGTGTGTGTGTAATGGGAGAGGATAGGACAAGGAAGAGGAAGGACAGATCGTGCGCGGTCCGTGGCCCGTTTGGTAGGGCATTCGCCTGGTGTTGATCGGAGAAACCACGGAAGACTACAGATCAGAGCAGCCGGCTGCTAGAATTCTCCTCCAGACTGCGACTGAATTCGACCTAACTGAAAAGCTAGTGTCGAAAATCCTGCCGCCGTCAGGACTCGAACCTAGGACCTCCCGGTCAGAGGCGCTGCAGTGACGTCAGTTGATGCACTGAGCTACCGCTCCCGGTAAAAGTTACGTAAGTGAAACGCGATAATCACATTTCATGATCTTCACTGTTTCAATGGTTAACCATTATATCTAAAGTAATTCGTAATGAATATCTGTTGCTTTATTTTGAATGATATATATCGGCTTTTATTTAAATGGAATTTTCATGTTTGTCATAATTAAGTTAATCACCGATATTTTAAAAATAATAGGATTTATTTTAGAAGGAGTTTTTCGATTACTTTTATTTTCGTACATGTACGAATACATAAACTAATGATTAAGCGAGCCTTAGAGGTTTCAAGCTTACAAGATTTATTTTCGGTATCCCACTTAGATCCTCGATGATTTAGTTTTGTTTTGGTTGTTAAATAGGTATTGTATTAATGAAATTGTGTTTTTCAGGGTAACTTTTAACAGCGAAATGACATCCCATTGAGGGCTAAGGCCTCCTGCCGTTTTACAGGCAATACTGAATTAAATGATAGGGTGATAAGACGAACACAAACGCAACCATGCCCGAGACGGGACTCGAATGCGCTATCTTTCGGCCCGAGGTCGTCTTGGCACTACTGCCTTAGTAATCTCGACCACCCAGAGGGGCCAGGGTAACTTACTTTTATTAATTATCTGTGATTCTATTACACTTTGAGTTTTATCGATGGCGATGGATCTATGATTGTGAATAGACGAGTATTAGGAATGAATCGCTTATGATACATACTTCAGCATTTTCATTAGATAGGTTTCTCTCCATGATAATTAGTGGCTGAAGATATGATGAAAAACTTTTTTTAGGCTCGAGTTTCAATAGTTTTATCTCGGCAGTTCAGCACATAATATATTTTATTTGCTAAACAACAATTTTAGTATCAACCATTGTGTAAATAAGGGTGTTAGTTATGAAATATCAGTCTCTGTTTTTAAGCTATAACACAGTGCATTAATACTTTTTTATACTTTCTACTTTTTATCTATTGCAATGTAAGTCATGAAATGCAATATGTGATCCCACCGTTAACCAACCCGAGAACCTCCTATTACCCCAACGGTTTCTGTGAATATAACTGTCACAAAGAGAAATAACTGACCGGCAAAAGTGAAATTCAGCCGATATACCAAGACCCCCAATATAGCAGTTTAGATATATTTTGCTCACTAAATAACAAGCTCGATATTAGCCATTGCGTAGAGGCGGAAACCGAAGAGAAAAGTAAAATGTGAGAGCCGCGTCGCGTGCGTGTACCCTTTATCCGGCGCTTGGCACGCAGATTGCGGGCGGTCCTGTTTAAACGCACCGGGGCGCGAGGAAGGGCTAGAGAGTGAAGAAGGGAAGGGGGCAGGGAATGGTGGAGGTTTGTGGAAGAAGGTGGAGTGAAGCGAAGCAACGCAGAGTGGGGATGCATAGGAAGGAAGGGGACGATGTTGGGAGAGGAGGAGGTGCAGGAGCAAGATGAGCTTGATAGATGTGGAGAGGGACATAAGGGCTAGAGTAAAAAAGGAACACGCAAGCGGGCATGCGAGGATGGGGACATGAGAATGGGGACGCGAGTCGGGAACTTGAGGGCGGGACTTAAGCGTGAGAAAGCGGGGATGGGGATGCGAGGACGGGGAAGGCGAGGGCGGGGAAGGCGAGGGCGGGGAAGGCGAGGGCGGGGAAGGCGAGGGCGGGGAAGGCGAGGGCGGGGAAGGCGAGGGCGGGGAAGGCGAGGGGCGGGAAGGCGAGGGCGGGGAACGCGAGGGCGGGGAACGCGAGGGCGGGGAACGCGAGGGCGGGGAACGCGAGGGCGGGGAACGCGAGGGCGGGGAACGCGAGGGCCGGGAACGCGAGGGCGGGGAACGCGAGGGCGGGGAACGCGAGGGCGGGGGAACACGAGGGCGGGGGAAGCGAGGGGTCGGGGTCGATGGGATTGCGGATGTGCTTTGTATTCGCGGGGCGCTCGTGAAATACTGCTCGTGCTGTCCTGCTCTCCGCTCCGGCCACCTCCGTGCAACAGGCTGCTGCCGACGAAAGCTACTCGACCTCTGAGTCTGCCGAGAAGCGAAGAGCGTTGCTTCTCCATACGAAAAGATGGGGACATAAATCATTTGAAGTTTTTTTGGAGTGAGCTGTATGTATATACCATCAGGGTCAATGTCTTGTAGTTTAAATTCAAGCAATTCGAAGATATAAGCTTTTCTTTCAGAGAGTACAAAACTTTCTGTTAAACATTTGGGGCAGGCCCAAAATTGTACGTAACATAGTTTTCTTTAAAATATGGAAGTGACTCGAAATTGAGGAAAGTGAAATTCCGAAAGGATATTTATTAATATTATGTAAAAGTTGTAGTGATACATACGGTGTTGGTTAAAGAAATTAATGTCAGTCGGAAGCGTCTACATATGGCTCTTAACCAATTAAAATTCGTGGATCCTCAGATTCCCCGTCTGAGCATCCAATGAAGTAAGGAAGAATATATTTTTACCAAACAGGTATACAGCCTTGAAATGATTTTCCGTTGCCACTTCCTTCTTACAATTAATTAATATTTATTTTTCTTCGCGACTCGTAAGTGTATTCTTCCGTTGCTAACTTCTCCGACCTGAGAATATAAGAGACTTTTGGACACACTTGCATCCTATGAAAATTGTCGAGGAACATACCGATGGCTGGATGAATCTATCTACCAATTTGAAGAGCCTACTGTGGACTTAAAAAATGAATTTTTTTGAAAAATATTAGAGTTATTAAAATTTCAGGGTGGTGCAGATTGGCAAATAACTAACACTGTTAAGGTTTGTATAAATAAAAAGTCTCATTTCTGATATCTGCTGTGTGTTGTGCAATACTTTTCCCAATAACCCCTTCTTTTGAGGAATACAATACCAATAAGAAATCTCTTGTCTTGGGATAGGAGAACTCTTCCACCAACCTTAACTTCATCTCGTTGGTGTAGATTGTTCTTAACGAATGGGGTGCTGTAAAATTGTTAAAAGACGCTCAAAGTGGCATTCTGTTCTTCTATGGGGTTGAGTAAAGACGTTTTAACAGAACAATATTACGAAGAAATTAATTTAAGATTAAAAATTATTATTTAGGGTTAAAGTGTGGGTTAATTGGCTCGCATTTATTCTCAAGCTCTTTACATAAATTTACGTTTTGAAATACACTCTAATCGATTTTTAAGGAAGCTTCTCGAAAAAGTAAAAGGGACGATTTTGTTACTATTTGATCATTAAATTAAACGGTTGGATGATTATAAGAACACATTTTTTTATTAGTCCATTCACGAAGGCATTGATGGTGTACTATCAGGAAGAATATTGTGAACTGTAAAACCGGTTGGTTTGAGTGTATTGCAGATTCCATCAAAAATATCGAATTCAGTACGTGTCCGATTGAAATCATTTTTTTCTAAATTTGAGAGTAATTTGCACAGCATATTGTCTTTCAAATCAATTCATTTATTGCAAAAAATCAATTTAGAGCTGTGAAATATCTTTTAATTTAACTGAAATTTTACATGCATTCATGCAAAAATTACTGCGTCTCTGCCCCATTTCGTCTTTCTCTCATTTTTCCTCTTCCTCACCATTTCTTTCTTTGTCTTTCTTTTCACGACGACTTTCACAGAATCAAAGAACCCACATAAAAGTAGTTTCTGTACAAGTTTTGATGGAGTAAAATTGTATTAGTTACAAATTACCTGTTAATCTATACATTTCTAGAATTCATGTAGTCAAATATAAAAAGAATTACTTCACAGTTTCGGTGGGGACCTAATAATGCTAACTCATCACCTAAATCCGCGACGTTATTATTCCAGCCAAAAATCGACAAGTAAGAAAATTACCATTTTTCAAACTGTAGCTTTAAACCGTGTCAAATAGTTCATTAGTAATGACTAGAAAATGAAAGAATCCATTATCAATGGGAATCGGTCACGGCAGTGAAAGTAAGAAAATTTCAACAATTTTATTTCTTAACCAGGTTTCTAAGTTGCTGTTATGATCATCGGCCGAGCGCAAATCGACAGACATTGCTAATGAGAGATCAATATATTGTAGGGTGACAGATTCTGCTAATGAGAGGTCAGTACACTGTAGGGAAGTTGAAGCACCTTCCACATCATATCCCGTACATTGACTTCGACCGTCGATTTCATTAAACGCGTTCAATGTATTTTCATTGTGAATGTTTCAAGTGTGTTGTGAGACAGACACATAAAGCACTCGATTACAATCACATCACTAAACTATACTTTCTTTGTTCTAATAAGATTAAACAAGTAGAATAGGGTGCACATCTTCAAATCAGTGATAAGAGCTAAGAACAGATAGTTTTGTATTCCATTTATCTCCTTAAATATAAATTGAGACGAGTGTCAAATGTTAATGCACAACGTTAAACTGCACTTTTTTTACACTTTATTTAATCACAACATATCTAATCTTCGTTTTTACCGTTTTGTATACATCTGATTCACGATGCGTATAGCCACCATTATCTTTTTTGGACTAAAACCTTTTAGAGACGTACACTATAATTATTTATCCTCATGACAATAAAAACAGTTTGTGACTTTTTGGGAGAAGTGAAGGTTTTCAGTTCAGAAACAAAGCGAGAAGAAAAATAAACTTTTTCTCAGCAAATCAAGGAAAACCGAACGGAATCCCGAAAGATACTCGAACTATATGACTCCCAGAATAACTTAGTCTGCTATAGTTATTAGGGTCATATTTTGACTTTACAATACTTCACCAGAATAATTTGATGTCCATACGCCACCATATCCCTTAGACCAACGTCCCTAGGTTGCCACGTCCCTAGGTTGCCACGTCCCTAGGTCGCCACGTCCCTAGGTCGCCACGTCCCTAATTCGCCCCGTCCCTAGGCCAACATGTATCCAACACCCACCTTGGAAACCGCTGTCGTCCCCACCACTATTGCCGCCATCGACTTGTTGCCACATGCATACGTTCCTGTCGCCACCGTCACTGTTGCCTTCATCATTACCTCCCCCGCTTTCCACCGTCCGGTCGTCCCCAACGCGGCGGCTATCGTTACGACCACCGCCGGCGCCGGCGCCGGCGCCGCCGCCGCCACCGTCGCCGCTGCGGCTATAAATACCGGCGGCGTCCGCACATCGACCACGCGCCGCCCGGGGGCTCAAGACGGCGGCGCCGCTCGGCGCGGCGGCGCCACGAGCAGCGGAGGCGGCGGAGGCGCTGTGTCAACATCTGGCGGTCAGCGCGGGCTGCGTGGGGCAGCGGCCGCCCGCCCTCCCCGCCCCTCCCCGCCCCACCCAGCCCCGCCCAATCCTTCCCGCACAGCTGCTCGCGCCCTCCGCCCAAGTGCGCCGCCACCGCTGCTCTCGGCCTCGGATCAGCCAGCGACCCTCAGCGTAGGTGGTCCGCCTTCTGGGGAAACGTAAACATCAAGTTATTCAGTTTAGTAACGTAAACGAAAACGTAAACATCAAGTAATTCGGTTTACGTACTCACTCAAGAACCCTACATTTGATGCAATTCATATACTGTAGAAACTGCAGAGTAGAGCCGTCAGACGTAAGAGCGAACGAAAGACCTGGAGATCAGTTTCGTTCAGAGGGCGGGGTTTGCGAGACCTAGGAAAGTTCTCATAGATGGGAAGCAGAAGATTGGGAAGTTTGCAAGAATGGTTCGGAATGGGCAAAGTGAACTGTTTATTTCATGAAGACGCATCTAATAAAATTTTCCGTATTCATCTATAAGTTAATTAATCTGTTTCATTAGTGACTTCAGATCACACTGTTCGAAGACAGCCATGGACAAGGCGGCCGTTTAAAGAAAGGACTATTACCTTCTCTTTTGGTAAAATCGAACATTTCCACAAAAGAATTTTGTGGAATTTATTGGCAAATCCTGCTTAATTGAGGAGCGGGTTTTACTGAATTTATTATAGGATTCAATGAATACCACACATTATAGGTGGTATGCGTTTATTGTTACATTATCCCTTACATTGCTTCTACAGGATGAATTATCTGATTGAAATTCCTATTTACTGTAAAGTCTCTTAGTTAATCCACGAGTTTAGACGAGAAAGGAAGCGTACGTCATTATGCTCTCTGCTTTATGCGGCTTGAACACCAAATACTGTGACCAAACTGGTTTTTCATTGCCTTCTGTGAAATGGATTGTGATATGTCATGAACGATGAATGACTGACTGTCGAGATCTGTAGTAAAGTGCGAAACCACTCTCGCCACACGCGCTTCGTGAAAATACTCACGTCTCACGCCCACCCATGTTCTCACTTAGAGTAACGTTCAAGCACAGGTATAGAGTCCCTTCATCCGTCAAGACGTCTCATCAACTCTACAGCCTGTAAAAACGCAGAGACCCCCTTTGCAATTCGGGTCGCGCCGGTTGCTGAACTCGCCTAAGCCACCGCCACCGCCACCCTCGCCTTCGCCACCATAGTACGCTTGCGCTCACTACTCGGTGGCTGTTGCGAATGTTGGCGGCGATGGCGGAATCGAAAACATGACCGTTGTCAGTTCTGCTGCGCCACGACGCGGTGCAGCGGTCGAAGACTTGATGCATTGAATGGCCAATCAAAGAAAGAATAAGAGGCCAGGAAATATGAATCATGAAGAAAACACTTACATAACAAGAAAGTAAAGAAATGGTAATGGTGTTGGGGGGCTTCGGGAATAAAGCCGTCTTTACGCCAGTGGCCTGCGAGCTGCCGCAGGGTGAGGACAGCATTTTTCGTGAGACACGTTTTCGTGACGCGTCAGAGTTCGAAATGCAACGCTCTGTCGAGCAATGCATAGCGATCAAGTTTTGTGTCAAACTCGGCAATACTGCTTCTGAGACTGTTCCAATATTGAAGAGGGCCTTTATCAATGCTTGTCTGTCGGATAAGTGTTTGAATACGACCCCGACACGAAAAGTACCGATTTGCACACGTCAACGTCCCTTCGTCAAAAAGGCCAGGTTGCCAAAATCAAAAATCAAATCAATGCCGATTCGGTTTTTCGATATCCGAGGAATCGTATATCACAAATTCGTACCACGAGTCAACAGTGACATTCAAAGTTTGCGTCTAGGTGCTCAAGAGGTTGAAACTTCGGGTCCAATGCGTCCGACCCAACATCACCACGGACTGGAAGCTGCATCACGACAAGGCATGCGCGCACACCAGCTTTGTTTTAAACGACTTATTGGCCAAGACAGGCGTCACAACAAACCCACAACCTCCCTACAGCTCGGACGTCGCCCCCAAACTTATTTTAATTCCCACATCTGAAAACCTCGATGAAAAGGAAGCATTTCGGGTCAGTCGACAACATTAAGGCGGCTACAACTCTTGCCTTGAAGAACGTCCCGGAGAAGGGCTTTTGCGCCGCCTTTGACGCATGGAAATCGCATTGGCAGCGGTGTATCGCTGCGGGAAGGATGTACTTTGAAGAGTATTAAGAGATTGCACCAATACGATCAATAAATTATGTGTTATGTAGTCGTTGATATTACTTTCCGGGCAAGCCTTGTATATGAAAAATGAAACCTTTGACAAGGACCCTGGGAGTACCAGGCAGATATGTCCAGAAGGCACGCTGATTCACATAACGGTGCAGTGACATGATTATTCGAAAAAAATAATGAGTTTCGCCATACTCATTTAAACCCGTAAATATTAATGATTAGTTTTAATGAATTTTCGTTCTACGTTGCACATTTTCATTTAATCTGGCGATACAATTAACGGGATACATGGAAAGAAACATGAAATACTTCTTTAAACATAAAACACTGACGGGTGTACTCTAAGTTTGTACAGTCTGAATTGTATCAACTCTAGGGTACTTGTGTGTTTGAATCAGTGAGTACGTAAATTGAATTACTTGATGTTTACGTTTTTGTATAATGCACAACTGAGCAAAGATTCTGAACGAAAGACTTTCAATGGAGATGAGTAAATTTGGATGGTAATGTAACCATATAAAGGAATAGAATACGATGATAAAGGTTAAGATCAAAGTGAACAAAAATATGATTATCGTAGTTCATAAAAGATAGGTAATTTCAAGTAAATTGAAGGTCGAAAATAATAATATTGTAACATTGTCACTCTCTCTCTCTCAAAACTTATTTTACTCCTAATTTACTTATTTTATTAACTGATTAATTTGGCTATCTCGGTTTTGTTATAACTATTGGATACTTTCAGAGCTCAATCTACTCCTTCGTTGTGGGCTGAAAATTGACAGCTTATACGAGTCCACGGCTGGTAATAACATTTATTTATGATGGGAATAAATTGATGTTGGTTTTTTTATCCTAATGAGAAATTTCCTTTAAATATAAACACGCAATTTAAGTAACGAATATTACTTAAGCGGCAATAAGTGCCGGATGCAACTTGTTATATTTCTGAATTTAATTTATTGTTTGAAGCGACATAAAAATCTGATTTAATTTTGTTACTTTCCCTACCTAAGATGACCATCAATACTGTATTGGAATAATTTTGAAAACTTGCTTAATTTAACTTAATTACTACTGACATTCATTCATTGAATAATTTTTCAAAGCCTTTGAAGAAATTCTTGAGTTCTACACTTCCCTTTTTGTAGGCAAACCGCCCTCTTGGCGTAGAGACAAAGAGAATTCCATTCCTGTTCATAGACTTACTTTTCCATAACAATGTTCTTGGATCGATTTTTCACCATTTCTTGCAATATTCTACACTTACGTTTTTATCAGAACATATTTTAAAATAGTCCGCGCTTTGCTCGACTCGACTAACCTGCCAAACAATATAAAACATCTCGCGACCAATATTCTACTTAACACGTTCAGACTATTAAAAAAACTTTGGAAAGTTTCTCCGATTGAGTCACATCACATTCTCCCCCAGGCTTTCATAACATCCAATCTGTAATCACTCATCCTCCCACTGTTTCTCTTGTTTTACATTGTTATCTACGTCATTCCGATGCTGTTTCCGAACTGCACATAATCTCTTCCATTATTTCTAAATTTGCAATTTTCGAAAAGTCAGAAAGTTCAACGAAAATGTGACCAAAGTCCATCTTTTAAGCATTCCTTCTTCTATCTAGAGAGGGAAAAAATTAAAGAAAAAAGTTGGACCAGTTTTTGTGAACAAACGTTAAAATTTGCGAAAACTACTAATTACCAAATTACACGAAAAGTACTCATATTTTTGAAAAATTGAACGTTAAATTATTTAATGATCTGTCTTGAAGGAAGAGATTTCATTAAGAAAAAATCTCTACATACAATATTATAGTTGTAAGGAGACGCCCAAAAATTTTAGTTTTGCAATTTTCAAAAAAAAATCTGGGATTTCAACGATTATGAGACCTTTACCCATCTAGCGTCGTTTACACTATCCGAAGACAAAGTTTGATAAACAAATTTGGTGTCAATTTTTTGAAAATTTGGAAAATGTTTTTGAGACTTTATGTAAAGTACTCTCTAAATTCAAAATATCCCATTGTAACTCCCAAATGCTGGGGTTCATTCAGATCGATTGGGAAATAGAAATTTTGAAACAAATCAGCTGAACAGTTTCGGCGTTAGAGTTGACCACAAACGTACGGACAGCGAGACGTCTTGCCGTCATTTGACTTTTCGGTATCAAGGACCCATAAAATATGATTCGGTTCATTACGTGTTAGAGAATTTTTTTCTATATAAAGCAGCAGGATTTATATCATTTTTCGTTACCAGGGTCCGGCAATAATATTTTTTTGCCGAAAATTCGCCATTTCCTGGCGCACGATTACATAACTTTCTCTTCTTAAGAAGTTACTTCACAACAGCGAGAAGTAAAGCATTTTAGAGTAAATAACGTGTGACATAAATGTGACATGAACACCTGTGACATGAAAGCATAAAATAAAAGGGAATGATCAAGACGATTTGGGAGAAAAATATCTATTTAAAGGCCAAACACTAGTCATAATTATTTTTTATTATTAATTTTAGCAAGCTGCAAGAAGAAATTTTTGATATTGAAAAACCACATTCTTATTGTGACTTATCAATATGATAGCTTACAAGATGTAAAATTGTTTATATAGGGAGAATTTTAACCAGAGCTAGGTTGCTGATTATTGTGAGCTTGGACTGAGACAGCATAAATGGATATTTGACAATGAAAATACTAGTAAGGCGATACATATATAACAAAACATGCCAATCAACGGAACCACTTTGAGAAAAAACTGTCACAGCACACTTTTCTACCAAACATTGCATATCATAATCACGATCTAAAGAATAAAGCGCCAACAATTACACCATGGTGCGTCCTAGCCCAAACGTATGCAAATCGTAACGCAGCTCACCCGCACGTCAATTGAAGTTCCTACATACCTCGCGAACGCAGAGCCCTTCGTCCGCCACGAACATCGATCGACCACCTCTCCCTCTCAAATATCGCTGGGCTCTCCAGGTGCGCTCTGCATCGCCATGCCGTGGCATCGACCCTCAACCGTCTCGCCACATCTGCACATCCCACAACATCTCCATACATCCCACAAATCCCCGCCACATCAACCGCACACACATCTCTACCCGCTTCACAACCTACATCCCTGCGTTGTGCATCCCTGCCATATCGTACATATCTGCTACACATCCCACGTCTCTGCCACTCAATCTATATCCTCTTATCCCTCACCCTTCAAAACGAGCCACACCCCCTTCCCATACATGCCTCACTCACTCCTCACCGCTGTCTTAGGGCTTGCCGCACACCCCCACCACGCCATATCCCTGCCAAACACTCCTCCTCACACTCTGTTTGTACTCTTAATATCATACCTCCTCCTCACTCCCTCTTCTTCCCTCCATCACATCGCAACAACCTCTCTAAACCCACGTTACCCCGTCCTCCTGTCCTGTTCGACCGCCACTACCCTCGCCGTTATCTGTTCATTAATCTAAAACTGGGGGCGGCCGCGACCAAGGAAACATCCGCCGTCGGCCACGTGGCCGCGCCCCCGTTGGGTAATGCGCGCAGATACGTCGGGAGATTAATTGTGTCCCCTGCGGCGAAAGAGCAATTGTGCCGTTTTTTCTTCGTTTGTGTGTCGCGCGGGCGCCTCCCCCCTTTCTTTTTAACGAGCCACAGCTTTATAGGTCGCGCTCCGGTGGAATGAAGGGGAGCGATATATCGGATGGTTTTTTCCTCGGTTGAGGGAACGTTCACACGGAAAGTAGTCCCTTGTGACAGCTGTCAACTCACGTGTTTGTCAGTTGAGTGTGAAAGGGGACGTTTGGAATTCTGAAGGTGGAATGTTACTTATTCCTAAGGTTAAGACATGAAAGTGAATAAAGATGTATTTTTGTCGTGTGTTCTTTGATATCTAACTTGATGAATTTCCTTGCTTAACTACCATCAAAACTAATCCATCATAGTCACACAATAGTGCTTTGGGCTGAAGGAATTACGACGTGTTTCCATGGTCTTGGCGCATATTGTACGTACTCAAAGTACATCCTTGTCTTAACTAAAAGGAGAATAATTCTTTATTGATACGTGGTCTTTGAGTTCGGGTTTTCATCCCTGACAAAATAAAAACAAGTTATAATGAAGCTTTTATGAACTCATAACGATAATTTTGAATGTCAAAAAATGTACTATGTAGTATATTACTGCAATTCATCATTTAAAATGTTAGTAAGTAGTTTTTTTAAAGTTAGTGCATGTATTTGATAAAATGTTACGGTTTAATTGATTTTATCCTTTGTTATTTAGAATTGTTTAGCAAGTTTATGTTGTATTTTATATTTTTATTCGATATTCAGCTTTAATGAAGAGGTAATGTTTATATCATGTTGGCTGTTTTAACATGAAGTAAAATTGAAATATGTAGCGTTTCAGTGTGTCAATAAACCCATTAAACTAATAAATTTGAGTATCTATAATTAATTACTGGACTACATTTTCCAAAAATATATGTATATGTAATGTAAAGATGTACCTAATACATTTTTAGAGATGTTAAACAATTAATTATATAATATTATCTTTTTCGTACGTAATTTTTAAAATACATCCCATAGTACATTTTTAAATATTTTATTAAATACTTGAAAGGGGAGTCAAAATGATATTTTTCGCGGCCAAATTCCAAGAGAATGTTCTAAGAAATATATTTGTTACTCATGAATTTCATTGACAAAATGGGCGACTACTTGACTCTAATACCTGGAAAAATTCTTTCATGAAATTCCATAAAACCACGCTGCTATTCAAATATCAAGGTCATATAGTGAAACCTGTCTTAAGCGGTCACTCATGATTTCTGATAAAAAAGCTGTGAGTTAAGGCACTTAAAACAAGAAATGAATAATGAGCATTTGAAAAGCCGTCATCCAGCTAAATATTGTTATTTGAACTGATGTTATGTATGCATTGCTGGTTAAAACTAATATGTAAATATTTTCCATAATTAAATAATGTAAACTACAAATAATATGAAGCTGTTTTTCGCGTTCGCACTTCAAAACGCGTAAAGAAAAAAATCAATACCAAGTGTTGGCACACTTCTTTTCCACATCATTGGATATTTTGTTCAATTTGTCTTTGAACTTGATTTTCAATTACTCTTAAAGCTGCAATTAACACCCTGAGAAACACTGAAGTATGCATGAAAATATAATAATAATAATAATAATAACAACAATAATAATAATAACAACAATAATAATAATAACAATAATAATAACAATAATAATAATAACAATAATAATAACAATAAAAATAACAATAAAAATAACAAATAATAATAATATAAAATAATAGTTATTTTTGTATCTAAGGCGTTTTTGTCCCGAGAACCCCTTGCCCCACTGGTTGGAAGATGTTTGACGGAAAAAAACATCAAGCAACGTTCGTGGTACATACAAAACATTGTTGTTTACTGGTTCGTTGTTGAATCCAACGAAAATTCAAAACATCTTTAAATTTGTCTCGCATCAAATGTGAAAAACGCATTTTTCAGGAGTCAATATATCATCAGGTAAACAAAACAAAGTTCCTATCTATTAACTATTGCGTATTCGTAGTTGGACAGGATTTTTCGTGAAACATGGAAGACTATTCTAAAGTTTCTGCAGAATACTCGAAAAAGCTAACAAGCTATGTCTGTTTGTTTCCAGTAATATCTCGACGAATATATGAAATGGAGTAAGGGAGTAAGGTATATTTGCGAGTTAGATGCTAAATAAATATAAATTACGTAAATGAAATGACACTATTAGATTTATTTGCATCAATTGCAGAAAGATATTTAGAAGATTTCGTTTCATCAGAAACAAATATTTCGAAGATTTTATCAGTGTCCTTTCTATTCTATAAGAATTACTACTCAAGAATTCTGTCTGTCTGTACTTGTCGTGACAGCCCACGTACGGTCGATGACCTTCCAGCAACGTCCTGGCCTTGGGGCCATGGGTTTAGAGGCTACGTGTGATTAGCACGAAGACATCCCCACGCCATATTCCGGTCTACTCTACCTGAGAAGTGAGTTTTATCGCCGTTCCATAGCAACATACACTGAGACATTATCAGAAAAGCGCATGCTATAATCTTGCTCGAACCGTAATCAAACCCGGGGTCGCGTCATGGAAAGCAAGCACGCTGACCAATGAGCTAAACCATGAGGTCACTCAAGAAGTGTGGGCCAATACAATAATATATAATACATAAGAGAGAAATAAATAACTGATGGGATTTTAAATTCACGAGAACATTTCAAAATTAAAATTATCACATTAATTTAAGAAAATAATGTTTGCCTCACATTACTTTTTGTATTTGAAAATATTTTACTAGAGCTTGAATCTTTCTCGATTCAGTCAGCCATCTATTTTCGATCTGGTGGTTGATTTTCTTTCTTGGCGTGTCTTGTTCGTTACCATGGTGTCCGACCTTATAAATTCGGTCCAAGCAGGCCGTGCACACAAACGTCTTCATGTTCTCTGACATCTCGACTCGTTACAATACAGAGTCAACATCTTCAAGACTATTTAGTTTATTATAATGTTTTGTATTAAAATCGCAAATTCCCCTGGAGTGATCAAAGCTTAATGTACGAAATGTGTCTAGTCGCTTTCCGCGGAGTGACCACTTAGAAGAAGGAACATTTAAACGAGTCACATGTACAAATCAGTCGGTACCACGAAAAAGGAACGCCATTAATGAATTAGGCAATTTCAGCATAGCAAAATGTTAGCATGTTTGCTGAGATGATGCCTGAGATATTTCCTGTAATATTCGATCCTGTAATATTTTGGCAACTTAATTTTTTTTGTGAATTTTTAGGAATTATAATAAATAAATGGTCTAAGTATGATTGCTTCTTGTAAAATTATCTGTTATGTAAAGCCTCTATAATTTAGAATATTAACTTTTACTGAGATAAATTTGCTAATAATTTCTTTACTTCTTTTCACGTAAGTTTTGCGTGTTTCTTTCAGTTTAGCGAAAAAAACTCAAGGGAAATAAAAAATTGCTTATCAAACCTTTCACTACTCAAATACCTCAGTTCTATATCTCTGTTTACCGTTGTCAATGCGCACCTACAATTCAGAAAACAAATGACGTAAAAATATATCCGAAAAAAAACAACAACTCATTCGTCGTGTGATCGAAGCGCAATATTCTTTCTCATCCGAGGAGGTTGTCGAGAAGCTTTCATATGTGGGCCGGTCCGGGTTTCTTCTTTCTATTTTCTATATTTCTTGTCACGCATTTCTCGCCACACGGTAAGTTGCGAAACGTGATATATCTGTTCAAACGATCGCTTTCCATTACTGAGAGTGGGTTCAAATCCCGGGAGATCAATGTGGAATTTGTAGAGGGCAATTCGGTTTTGTGGCAGAAGTTCTCGAGGTTCCCCCATTTCCCCGGTCATTCATTCCAACATTGGTACACCACCATTGATATCGTACGTCATAATCACTAATCCTACAAACACATTTCCTTTTTTCAGATATGATTGTAACGCTAGAAACCGTGTATAATTAGAAAAGATAAGTTCGTCGAATAAAGCCAATAATGGTCACGGTATTTGTAGATCGTGGCATAGCGTAGATTTATAACAAAGCCTCTTATTTGTGATATGGAACGTGTATTGTACGAAACTATAAGAAAGAAATCAATAGAATGAAGAAATACCTTTTCTTTGATACATCTTCATCTACATATAATTCGTTTCGATTATTCACACATTTTGGACGTACAACTGTTAACGATCTTTAACGCACGCCGACCGTTAAGAGTAACTATTTTTTCCTCTGTCTGTGTTCTTTCGTTATGTCTACAAAATAGTGCAGTATTTTACGTATCTCTGCATAGTGGGAGGTCTAGTGCGGAGGAAGCGCCTGGGTGCTTGGGCATGTGGATGCGTGGGCGTGTAGGTGCGTGGGTGTGTGGGCGTATGGGGGGTGTGGTCGTGTGGGGGTGTGGTCGTGTGGGTGTGTGGTCGTGTGGGTGTGTGGTCGTGTGGGTGTGTGGTCGTGTGGGTGTGTGGTCGTGTGGGTGTGTGGTCGTGTGGGTGCGTGGTCGTGTGGGTGCGTGGTCGTGTGGGTGCGTGGTCGTGTGGGTGCGTGGTGCATGAACGCGTGGGCGCGTGGGCGTGGGCGCGCGTGGGTGCGTGGGCCTTGGTGCGTGGGCGCGTGGGCGCGTGGGCGCGTGGGCGCGTGGGCGCGTGGGCGCGTGGGCGTGGGCGTGCGGAGTCGTGGGCGCGCGGAGTCGTGGGCGGGCGGAGTCGTGGGCGGGCGGAGTCGTGGGCGGGCGGAGTCGTGGGCGGGCGGAGTCGTGGGCGGGCGGAGTCGTGGGCGGGCGGAGTCGTGGGCGGGCGGAGGCGTGGGCGGGCGGAGGCGTGGGCGGGCGGAGGCGTGGGCGGGCGGAGGCGTGGGCGGGCGGAGGCGTGGGCGGGCGGAGGCGTGAGCGCAGGAGGCGTGGGGCGCGCGTGGGAGTGCGGGGGCGCGGGAAGAGGGCGCTGGCCCACGTGGGCACGTGGGCTCGCGGGAGCGCGTGAGTGCGCGGGGCCGTGGACGCCTGAGGGTTTGGACGCGCGGGAGCATGAGTGCGTGGGCACGTTTGTGCGTGGGGCGTGGGCGCGTTGCAACGTTTGTGCGTGGGCGCATGGGTGCGCGGGCGCGTGAGGGCGTATGCGTGTGTATGCAAATATGTACCGTGCGCGCGCGAAGGGCGCGTGATGCATGAGCGCGCGGATTAATGGTGCGTCGGCTCTGCTGGCGACGAGGGGGCGGGCGGGCAGAGGAAGCCACCTGATGATAGTCATACTGATGCCCACACGGGGCACAAACGGAATGGGTAGCTTGGAATGACGAGCTCGTGTCATTATCTAACTCCCTGTTGCTTACTTAAATTACAGTGAATTTGCGGAATCGTTCTGAATTTGTTCAGACTGGTTTATGCACGTTTGGTTCTTTCATTATTCTATTCCGTGTACGTATCAGCCATGAAAAACTAATTATTCGTATAATAAAACAAATGAGTAATACATATTTTATTATGTACCTGCCCAAAAATTCATTCTCATTTTCAAATGCAAGTTGATGGTTTTGTAGTTCAGTGTGGACGAGGTTGTAGATGAAAATACATTTTAGTAGTATTGGAGATCAAACTTGTGTTGGGAAGTAATAAATATATAAACATTTAGTTCCGATGATCTGAATGCTAGTCACCAGTAAATATTTATTACTTTTCTTGCCATTGTTTCATAATAAAGGCACGTGCCAAGAAGCAGGTTTACAGTCACGGTATAATTTGGACACCGAACGGGTTGTTTCTTTGATAAAGTGGCCTATTTTTATTTGTTTTTAGAGTCGTCAGGTTCATTTCCTTGCCGACAATGTGCGACATTGTGCTGACAGCTTTAAGTACTACACGTGGGAATTAAGGATTTTCTGAAAACTAAACAAACATCTGTATTTTCTACAAAATCCTACAACTTTGACGGCATTTAAACTCACAATCAGATGCGGGACGGACGGTTTTACACGCTGACCGTTAAACCAGTGGGTAGCCACATGTATGTTTATAAAATAAATCACCATAAATACCATATTCTAAAATAAATGTAATGTACTGCATCTAGCAGATTAAACACAAATATTTCTTTGTATTTTGATGTGCTATGTAATTCTAATGTATTTTAATGTGGTAGGAAATGATGTGATATTTACGACTTTGGCATCACTATAGAAATATATATGGTGTTTTGGTGTGTCGGAGGTGTTTATTTTGTCAGAAAGCTTTTTTGGCCGCATTGCAACCATCTTCAGTGAGATACCAAGGCGCCTGGGCGCCTCGGTTCAGGCAAGACAATCCCCAGTATTTTGATGTTTTTACTTAATTCGTGATTTCTATGATCGTTTAACTCATAAATCCCTAGAATACCAAAGAACACATTTTTAAGAATCCAAAGGCAGGAGATTGTAAGCCATTCTTCTATAAGAACATAATTCCTAAAAATTCATCTATTCATCGTTACGTCGTTATTTTCCGAAGATAAGTAAATATGAAAATTCTTATGATCTTTCATATTTTTATCTTAACGTAAAAATATGAAATTTCATGTGCTTTTGGTTGGGTTGGCATAGCCAGCAAGTATACCAAACTACGCATACTTGCTTGCTATGCATTGGGTAAATGTTACATTTGCATGCCGTTTGTCTAAGCACGCACGGGAATGACGTGCAGCGGTACAGCCTATCTGCCAGGCGCTCTCCACCATGCCTCTTGCGCTCACGATTAAAGAGATTTTGTGTATATTATGTCTTTCAATAGCAATAACAAATTCGGTTAAGTCGTATTTTAAACTTTATTTTTTATCATTTTACTGAATGTTCAGAATTTTCTGTAAATATTCATGAACAAGAAAGCTGTTTGCTTTGAAGCTGATGTAAACTCGAAGTTACTAAATTTTGATGTGACTAGATTCGTAAATTATCGCATGAAATAACATGGAATTACATCTAATAATAAATATTTGGCGTTAATTTTTTTCAGACTTAACCATATTTTTAGGATAACGTAATTTGCAAACTTGTCTTTACGAACCAAGACAAATGAGAACTTGAATTTTCGACAAGTAGAATTTGAATGTGAATCTTCATTCCTTGATCAGTACATCCAAAGCACAACAAACACTAGGTGATATCTGTTCCGAACGGTTTGGGTTAGACAAATTGTTCTGTATAAGGGCAACCATTTATCATTGTTGGCTCTTAGGAATGTTGATCTGCCTTGCCTTTGCCATTCATTTCATAATCACTCGTGAAACCTCTCGTAGATTACGACATATAAGAAATAAAGCTGTATTTCAATTTCTGCAAGCACATTTCGAACTGTGTGGATCTGCAAGTATTTCGTTTATTCAGAAATGATTGAAATGAAACTAGATGTACAGATATCGCAATTGTTCTTCCTGGAACTCGGGGATAAATAGGCGGTGATTAATTGAATTCCCACTATAAGCACCAGGAATAAATATGAGTAGTCTATCTTACGAGAAGCAAGAACTCGGAGTATATAAGTTCAACTCCTTCCCATCCCGTTAGCGCGGCTGAGAGCGCTCGTGAAGCGGAGGTAAATCTGTGGTGTGGACCGCAGCCGGGCACTGGCGAGGACGGAGCGAAGCACAGGGGAGAATGGTGAGAAGGGACATGGGGTGAAGAGAAGAGGAGAAGGACGTGGCTGTAGCGGAGAGGCGCTGCGTGGCGTGGTGCGGCGTGGTGCGGCGTGGCGCGGCGTGGCGCGGCGTGGTGCGGCGTGGCGCGGCGTGGCGTGGCGTGGCGTGGCGTGGCGTGGCGTGGCGTGGCGTGGCGTGGCGTGGTGGGACAGTGCGGGGCGGAGGAGCGTGAGGCTGGCAGGACGGGGTGGTGCGGAGTCCGTCGGAGTGGAGGAGCTAGAGTCAGACGTGACGTGACGTGGCGTGGCATGGCGTGGCGCAGAGTGGCACGGCGTGGGGTTGCATGTGTAACGTATTGTAGGACTACAGTTAGCAACCGCCACAAAGGGCGGCGGCAGAGGATTAGACGCCAGGGGCCAGGCAGGATGTGACACGCCGAGGTATTCTGAGAAATCCTAAGAGCTAGGGAAAGGGATGCCCAAAGTACGGGACAGCGCATTTTTGCCGCGTGCCGCGTGTCAAATTCTTGGAATCCAGGGAAATGGATGTCCAAAAATGCCTGGCAAAGCGGTCAGTGTGGGCCGTGTGCAAAACCCAGTGACGGTTCAGGTCACGTGGGTGGGGGCTATATAAGAACAAACGCAGAGCGCGGGGGTGGGGTTTGTTGAGCTGAGAGGGAACCCTCGTGCGAACGCACAAAAACTTGCGCCCAGGGCGGTGCGGAGCCGAGCTAGGCTCGTGCGGCAAACCATGTGTTGGGACGCCGTTGTGGACTATATCCACGGGTGACAAGAGGTCGCCGGAGCTGTCTGCTGTGTGCGGGAGGCTCGCTGAGGAGTGGCGCGGGCCACGAGTCAGTTATTCATTTTTAAGGATCGCTCCTGCGATCAGGGAAGTAAAGATCTACCAGAGCTGAGTAACTTAAAGTATTATTGTACATATTGTGAATAAACCTGTACATATTTATCATTGAAGCTCGTGTCTGTGATTATTGTGTATTCCCACGACGTCACAGACGGGTAGACATAATTGGTGGCAGCGGTTATAAAGAAACCCACGGGGGAGTACGTGCACCCACCAAATAGCATAATTGGTGGCAGCGGTTATAAAGAAGCCCACGGGGGAATACGTGCACCCACCAAATAGTCATAATTGGTGGATGCGGTTATAAGAATTCCACGGGGAAGTGTTGCTCAATTGTGATAATTAATAGCAGCAGTTAAAACATTCACGCCGGAACGGCACGGCATTGTTGCACCATACGCATAGTGGTGGCAGTATTACGAACAGTGGGTGGGCCAGTGCGTGGGTGTGTCGACGGGCAGACATAATTACGACGCACGGGAGCAGAGAGGGTCCGCTCCTAGCCAGACGCCCACGTCTTCACGGCAACGCCGGAAGGAAGGAAGGAAGGACGGAGAAGGAAGGACGTCTCAAGGACAACCGGCTTTGATAAAATCAAGAAGTCAGCAAGGATCTGGTGTAAGTATAGCTATCTGCATTGTAAGGTTCAGTTCAGGTTCAGTTATGGCTTACTTACCGAGATTCGGGAAAGATTGTGTAGTGCACGTGGCACAGGAATTAGGACTCCAAATTACAGGTGGAGAAACTTTGGTAGTGCTAAAAAAATTGATTGAGGAGCATTCCGATTACGAGGAGGAATTTGTGAAAGGGATAGCTCAGGCATATAAGGATGAACGTGAACGAGAAAAGGCCGAACGCGAATTAGAGAAGGAACGCGCCTATAAGGATCAAAAAGCCGAACGCGAAGCAGAGAAGGAACGTGCATTTCAGTTAGAAAAACTGAGAATAGAACAGGGCCAACTGGCGGGTAGAGCTAGTCCGCAGTCCGAAGTAAATAGCAAAATGCACATTCGATTAAATCAAGTTATGAGCCGATTCAAAGGGGAGGACGACGACATAACAGCATTTTTAAGTGTTTTTGAGAGTCAGGCGGAACAATTAGAAATTCCAGAAGAAGAGTGGGTGGCAAATCTTATGGGACTGCTCCCACACCAAATCAATGCATCGCTAACTTTAGAAGGGCAAGGTAGTAGAACAGAATATGCCGATTTAAAGAATAGGTTATTAGAAATGTATCGATTCAATGCCGAGAAGTTTCGACAATTGTTCGCGAAACATGTAAAAGCCGCGAATACTACCTGGAACGTATACGCGAGAGAGCTGAAAAATTATTGCAAAGAATGGGTAGCAGGACTAGATATTCATACGTTCGAGGACTTAATGAATCTAATTGTAACCGATCAATTGAAGCGTCGTGTGCCTATTGATATTAAAGAGCATTTTATTGATGAGTGGGGGGAATTTAAGATGCCGTTAGAACTAGCTCGTAAACTAGACAACTATGAAAACAATAGGGCAGGCTGGAAACGGTCTTCGTTCAAGCCTTATAGGAAATCGGAAGCCGTAGGGGAACAAGTTGCAAGCACGAGCAAGACGATGCCGATAGTACCGGAAATTCAGGGGAAATCGAGCGGTAAGAAAACCGATGTTAGGGCAGCATACGAGAAGCCAGACAAGCGGAAATGCTACGGGTGTGGTGCCACAGACCACATGGTCCGTGAATGCCCGCAGCGCCGCGTGGCCGAAAAAATGAATCATGTGGCAGACAAAACAGCTACGGAATTGTTTTCACCGTACGTGTTCTTTGGAAAAATTAATAAAATTCCCGGGAGATTTTTGCGCGACTGTGGTGCCAGTTTCGATCTTGTCCATGAGAAATTTATTAGCGACGAGAATTTAACGGGAGAAAGCGTGTGGATTTTGCAACCGCTTGATGCCTCACCACGAAATCTCCCGGTGGCAGAAGTCACTATTGAAGGGCCATTCGGGAAAGTAGTAACTAAAGCCGCAGTTGTGCCTCGGGAATGCGACAGCGGATATTACTTATTAAGTAATAGAACAGCTGCTCTGTTGGAAGAAGTAAAGGCAGGATTTATTGAGCCACAATTAGTTGCAGCCGTAACGACGCGGGCAAAAGCCGCTGAAACGTCGCGGGTGACTCAAGAGTCGGGGCCGGCTGACCGACAGGCAGGCGAGTTTGACGCGGACGAGCAGGTAGAAAACCTTGAACAATTGAGGCAGCAGGGAGCCGTTAGTGAAAGGGACGCCAGTGCAAGTGTACTAACGCCCGAAGTGAATGAACTCATAAATGTTACCCAGACTGAGTTCGCAGCTTCACAACAAAGTGACCCGGAAATCAAAACACTATACGACACGAATAAGCACAACGTACCGGAAGCAGGGCGAGAGTCGTATTTCGTGAAAAATAGTATTTTGTATCGGTCAAGACACAGCAATCGCGGAGAAAAATTTAATATGTTAGTAGTTCCGACTAAATATCGGGCCGCCGTTCTCAAGGTGTGCCATGAAACCGCGAATGCACATTTAGGTTGCACTAAGAGCAAATCCAGCATGTCGCGATACTTTTATTGGCCTCGTTGTTTCCAGGATATGGAGACATATGTGAAAACTTGCGATGTGTGTCAAAAGGTTGGTAGGCCAAATGATCGTAAAAAAGCACCGTTAATGTTAGTACCGCCGATAACGGAAGTCTTCGGTAAAATAAATATTGATACTTGTGGACCTCTTCCCGAAAGTAAAGAAGGCAACAAGTTTATTTTGACAGCCATTTGTTTAGCGTCTAGGTATCCGGAGGCTATTCCAATTAAAGATTTGCAATCAACAACTATCATTAGTGCCTTGTTGACATTATTCAGTAGAATCGGGTTTCCTAAGGAATTACAAACAGACCAGGGCACGTGCTTTACAAGCGCATTGACAGGTGAATTTGCTAGGAAGTTTGGGATCAAACTGGTGAGAAGTTCGCCCTACCACCCGCAGTCAAATCCTATCGAACGCGTGCATAGAACGATGAATCGCTTAATCAAAGTGTTATGCTTGGAAGCAGGAACGGAGTGGGAGGACCAAATGCCCGCGATTTTATTTGCTTTGAGAACCACGGTGCACGAGAGCCTCGGATTCACTCCAGCTGAATTAGTGTATGGGAGGAACCTCAGAACTCCCATAACCTTATTATATGAACACCTTGCAGGCGAGGACGATGGGGAAGAAAATTCCGTCGTCGAATATGTGTTCAAGCTAATAAATAGGCTTCAGAAATCTCGCGAATTAGCTCACGAGAAGCTTGTTAACGAGCAGGAGAAAAGAAAAGCGTGGTACGATCGGCGAGCCGTACACAGAGAATTCGCGCCGGGCGACCGGGTGCTGGTGTTGGCCCCGAATCGCACAAAAAAGTTATCTGTTCAATGGATAGGACCGGGAGAAGTAGTAGAGAAAAAATCGGACACGAACTACTCTGTCCGAATGCCTGGGAAAAAGGAAGATCGTATCTACCACATTAACATGTTGAAAGCGTACGTGCAACGTACCGAATATCTGAATTATGTAGCAGATCGCAGCTCAAACTTTGAAGTTGAGGAAGACGAGCTGGATAAGTACGCTATTAACCTTGATAGTGTCGACTTCGATGCGGAAGCTATGCTCGAAGGAACAGAAGTCGAAGACGAGTTCCGCGACAAACTGCTCAAATTAATTGTTAAGTACAAGCATATATTTTCAGACAGACCAGGGTTGACGGATGTCGTCACCATGGACATTGAATTGACGGACGAGTCGAAAAAGATAAGAAGTGCGCCTTATCGAATGTCGCCGCGTCAATCAAAAAATTTGCAGGAAGAAATCGCGAAGATGTTACGGGATAACATAATCGAAATAGGCGACTCTGATTATGCTTCCCCTATGATTCTTGTAGAGGCGCCGGGACGAAAACCAAGACCGTGCGTAGATTATCGCAAGCTAAACCGAATTATAAAATCAGAATATTTTCCGTTGCCGAACATGGAGGAG